>JBBPMV010000597.1:0-13686 GCA_038090495.1 Heimioporus retisporus | reverse complement strand
CGAAGGTTAATAACCGGTTAGTTTTTAGCAGGTTATTAACTGGTTAATAACCTGGGGGGTCTACCTCGGAGCTCGCAAGGGGTTATTAACCATCACGTGACTATGAGAATGGAGCTTGGACACCCACATTTAACGTTTATCAAGCGTCAGGTTCTCTCGTCGTCAGACTTCTGTCCTGCTAGTTGTACTTCAGAAATCTGGCGTGATTTTTGCAAGCCCGAAAGGTTACGGACACTGTCGAGAGGTTCGAAAGGCATCGAGATGCTTACCATAATCCTACCACCCATCAAATTCAAGTTTTTCCCTCAGAGACTCTGACCGCTTTCATCAACTTTCGCCTACCTTCATGCGCACCAATATTTTCGTATGCTTGCATCCGATACGCTGACTACACTTGAAGTGGATGCACTTCAGACTCTTCCACTACCACCCCTCGCGACATTCGACAGCTTTTGTCGGCAAGCAGTCCTTACTTGGAAAAATGGGAGCCGGTCGATTGCGTACGCGCACCCAAATAATTCTCATCTATTCCCCTTCTGGTTGCTACCCTTCTGGCGAGCCCACATCTCTGAACTGCACACCAGCCAGATGGGCTGGCGTGCCGCATAACAACTCCTTTTGCAACTTACCCCAAATCACCACGAAGCTATGGTTTTCAGTACTGGGCGACCCGCACGGGTACAGCATACCCATGCGAGTCTCGGGTGCGGTTGTCGATCGAGTACGACTGTGCCTGCTAGGGTACGCGGCCTTGATACGCCAGTTCGCTAGGTACACTCCCATGCCTTCCCCGATGATGATGCCGCCTTGCCCACCCTCCTCGTCTTACGACGACAACAACAACAGCGTATGTTATCGTAGTCGTCACGTTATTGTTGCTGTCGCCGCTTCGCCCTCTCGCCCTCGACCATCTCCATCGCCTACCGCTCGTCTCGCCGCCTCCCCTCGTCTCCCCCAACCGGGCGTCTGTCAGCGTCAGCGTCCCTGCCGCCTTAACTCGTTTCACGCGACGACATCAACAATGGCGCGACAACCGCTGTATCGTGGTCGTCACGTCGTTGCTGTTGCCGCCTCGCCTTCCCGTCCACCACCACCTCCGTTGCCTGCCGCTCGTCTCGCCGTCCCCCCTCGTCTGACCCGACGATGGTGACAACAGTGCAATAACCGTGATACAGCGGTCGTCACGTTGTTGTCATTGTTGCCGCCACCGCCCCACCCTTCCTCATGACGCACTAGAGGCATAGGTTAGTGGGTGGGGTGATCCTACCCCGGGTACTGGGGGTTCGGGTGTCAGTACGGGGGCCCCTGTGCGGTACCTAGCATTTACCCGCACCTTTGGGCAGGATGCGAGCATACCTGGGGGTGCAGGTGCGGGTGTCAGCTCTGCCACCTTGACACCCATGCAGTCGGTAGCAGCTAGCGACACTCAACACGAGGCGCAAAAATGGCAATCACGTGATATTTTGATCACGTGACTGAATGTTAATAACCGTTAATAACTGTTAATAACCACCTGCAAATTATAGACGAAGTTTTTAACCAGTTATTAACAGCGTGGGGAGTTTTCGCCCGTACCCTATTGCTGACTCTCGGAGTCTATGTGCAAGCCTACCGTCCATAGAATCCACCCCGCCCTCCTTTCTGCCCCTCCTGTACCGCGTCGCGCACTGCCGCTTCTATCGTACGGTCCACATCTTCGGGGATGGATGTCCCGTGTATGGTGCAAGCAGATCGTAAGTCCCTCGGTTGAAGTCGGTTCACTCTCTCGTTCACTGACTATGAACCTGGATGTGGTTCGGACGGCTACCCTTAGCTGCTTGTGAATAGTCCGTGTTCGTGTACATCTATCACGGTTCATTCTCGTGCTCGTATCATATTGACTTTTATTCCAGGGCATCCATGGTTGGGCAACCCAGAGCACCTTGCAAACTGGTAAAGCAAAGCTGCCCGACGTTTCGATCGGCCGTCCATCATAGCCATCGACACCCTAGATATGAGAGCCCTGACGTCACCACACTCTCATGCGCTCTTGTCGAACTTCGTGATGTGTTCGGTTATCAGCTGCAAGCTGACCCGACCAAACCATTTTGCATCTTTGCCGTTATTTTCTATGGAATATCTGGTGAAAGAAGTAGCTAATGATACTGCATTGCGTATCAGACGAGAACTGGATTCACTGGATCGGTCGAGATCTGCTGAATGAATGATGAAAGTGGAGATTGGCGGTATTTTGACGGAAAGCTCCGATTGAAGGTAGGATCGAGTAGCCCTCTGAGCAGTTACCTCACGATTCAACATCCGTTTCCATGTTTCATTGGGTACAATGGCAACTTGATGCGCTTAAGTGGTGCCCAACCAGACCTGAGGAATGCACTCCATAATTTATTAGAGATGCTTGAAGGGACGTACAAGAAATCGTCAAGACCATGAACGAAAGTCGGGGAGAGAAGTAGCGCACCGCATGCTGGATTCCTGGTGGTCGCTTTTGCGCCCTTGCGATTCGTTCAGATTGGCTGATCTGGTGGAACCGCGGAGAGACAGTGAGGTTCGGTGACTGGAGGTCTGGTGGACGAGTCTGGTGATACATTCCGAGGACATGGGTACTTTCACTCTGTCGCATTGAATGACTAAAGGCCAATTAATCCCGAAGAACGCCACAAAGCTAGTTGGTTTTACCGCGGTGGCGGTGCATGTGTGAGTTATGCACTGCGGACCTTGGTCCAACAGATCCCACCATTACTTTCCGTCCATTTCTGACATCCGCTCAATTGCAGATCCACTGGCCCATCATGGAGTCATCTCTGGCGACACTCATCAAGCTTGCACAAGCCTCACAGGAACTCAGTGGCTCGCTCTCGAGTGCTAGCATGTGTGGGTTCAACAGACCAGATGTTTCACATGCCCAGCTCCAGTTAGGCAGAATCGTTAAATCGTCAGGAGCAATACTCGAAATACTCAACTACACTATGGCAAACGCAATTCCCCTCAATGGGCAGCTTGAAAACTGGATCATTGCAAACGGACCCGCCATATGTTTGCTTGCATTGGATAAGATGAGGGAGATCGTTACATCGGATCCTACGAAGAGAACCAAGCTGAGCTGCGGCTGTGTATCGTCCAGCGTTTTCTGTACAGCTAGTACGATATCACGCAAACAAATTTGTGAGGCTATCAAAGTTATCGACAGTCACTGGAAATATTTTGATTTTTTGCTCACGTCGGGAGTCTGGTGAGTACTCACTTTGAGCGGAAGAATTTGTCTCCTATGATCCTTTCAGGAACTACAAGGTGGATTTGCTACGTCAAGCAAATGCTGCTCAGATGAACCTCCGGTATGCATAAGTCGTATCGTGCCAATGATTGACTGTAAATCGAACACCAGATTCTCAGAGATGAGAGGCAGCGTTGACGGCCCTCGACCCATGACGTTATACAGACTCGGAACGCCTCATTTCGCAAACTCCAGGCACCCTGATTCCAGCTCGAATGTCCAGCTGCCTTCGTCCATAGTCAGGTTCGGCATCAAAGTTTACAGTGCGTATGTTGTAAATATTAGCGACCAGACATAACACATTCACAGTGTACAGAATGGATGTCATTTTGGGATGGTTCAATTCATCCCGATGCATTGCGAAACACACAGACAATATATTACAGCGTCAATTAGATACCTGTACTTGGTTTCCAGAAACAGCTGACTTCAAGGCATGGTTGGCTGGCGAAAACCCTTTTCTATGGCTACAGGGAAAAGGTTTGGTGCCAAATATTGAAATGACGTCTCGCTTACTCATGGGAGTTTTGCTATAGCTGGATCAGGCAAATCAGTTTTGATGTGAGTGGTACACCCGCTCTTGGGACGGGGCTCAATTGTGCTGGATCCAGTGCTTCTGTGATTGAACGTCTGGAAAACACGATCATCGATGAACCTCTTGCGTATTATTACTGCGATTTCGGAAATGAAGAATCCATGGATGCAGCTCAAGTGATGCGCTCCTTGCTATACCAACTGTTGGATCAATACCGTCACAACAAGCTCAAGCCCGGGGCGACGCGGGTCATAAGCGAATTGGACGAGGAGAGACGTAAGGGTGACGCGGTGCTGAGACACGCTACTCACCTCTCTTCACTGGTATCTCGGGTTGCAGGGCAATTTCTTCACCCGCCCCGTATAGTCATTGATGCACTGGATGAATGCAAAGAAGTCGATCGTCTGCTTCACGCTCTTCTTGAGCTAAGGGCAGGGGAAGTGCGGCTGCTCGTGAGCAGCCGTCCAATCCTTGCCATCAAGCATAAGCTCAGAGGATTGGCCTCTATATCTTTGGATATGATGGCTGGTGCCGTTTCGGCGGACATCAAGTTACACATCCATAGAGAGGTGGACTCTCACACACGACTAGCCTTCTTGGACCCCATCCTGAAACAGAGGATCTGTACTATGCTGGAACAAAAATCTGATGGAATGTCTGTCTAGTACCTGATATTAATGCCATTCCTCGCAAAGTCGCTGATATTGATTTGTTAGGTTTCTGTGGGTACAGTGTCAACTGAACACACTAAAAGGACGTGTTACCCTTCAGGAGTTCCAGGAGACACTGAACAACCTCCCGATGGGTCTCGAGGAAACATATGAAAGAATCCTGCTTGGGATCGATCAACAGCAATCAGAGGGGAAAGTGGCCCGACGCGCGTTGGCATGGCTTGTGACCGCTTCCAGATCTCTCACGTTAGCAGAAATGATCGAGGCACTCTCCATTGACCCCCAGAAACGCGTTTTGGATCGAGGAAACGCTCCGGTACATAAATACGCCTTGTTGGATGTGCTCGGGAGTCTGGTAGTGCACAATGAAGAGACCGGTGTTGTTAATCTGTCCCACTTCAGTGTCAAGGTGAGAGATTGAAGCTTTTGCACTAGTGTGAATTGTCATAACGTGCGGACAGGAGTATCTTATGGACGAATGCACCCGCACAAAGCTGCCGGCATATCATATCGATCTTCGGGGAGCTCATAAGCAGGTGTTTCAGCTGTGTATGTGCTATCTTGCTGCCTCCCTTGACCCCAAGCCTCTCCTCGAGGGTAATGAGATCCCCCGATCTGCGGAAGACCATGTGGTTACCTTCGACTTGATACCTTCGCGCCCGCTCCTCGATTATGTATTATCATGTGCCTTCGACCATCTGGCATACCTCGAGCCGACAGATGGCACCATCATCAACTCTATGATGTCACTTCAAATGGAAATACAAAAACAACCAATGGCATGGAAGCACACATGCGCATTGGCTGCCATGTACCACCAATATAAATCATGGATAACCCCGGAACACGACTTCATCACATGTGTCCTAATTTCCCTATTTCCGGAACCGTTCTTACGCGCTTTTCTGAGCCGAACTTCCCCCGAAACAAAGTACAAATCGAATCCCCTTGTACATGCTGTGCACCTCGAGAAGACCGACCATGCCCGGACGATGGTGTTGCGGGGCATTGACGTGAATGCCAGTGGGTGCGAGATGGGACCAGATCGGGTGAAACGCACCCTGCCACTCATGGTTGCTCTTCATCACGGGAGCAACACTCTGGTCGACCTATTTTTGAAGGAGGGAAGTGCGGCTATACCTTCACAAGTATATTCAAACATTTTTATGGAGACGCAGTGCGAATACTCGCTGCGTCACGTTTTAACCCTCCTACAGGCGGATGAATTTGCAGAGTGGGTAATGGAAGTTCATGATTCAGAAGTCCTTTTTCGCTTCGTTGACGAACACCGATATCCTGGGCAGCGGTTGACGGAAGACCATTTTATAGCGGTAATTCGAAGGCTGGTTCAGCTAGGTCATGACCTATCATGTGAAAAGTTCCTTCTTATGGTTGCTTCAGCTGTGTCAAGTGGTCATATCTCCCTGATACGGTACTTGATCACCATCAATGCCCCCATACCTTCTGGAATTTTGTTTTCCAAACAGCTGCCTGCATTATTGCAAGATACTATGCCCAAATGGGTTGATATAAAGGCAATTGCGGCCAAGGGAGACATGGCGTTGCACAAGGCTCTTAGACTGTGCTCGAAGGATTTGAAATGCTGGGTGTTCAAATGCTCTCGGTGCCAGGGATCCAAATCTACGTTATGTGAGATCTTGGGGCATGACGTGAGCTCATGTGTTTCAAAATGGTTACCTGACTTGAGTCAATTTGTGACATACTAGGAAGTGCAAACACTTGCAAGGATTATAAAGATGTCATACAGGCTTCAATCATTTTTGAGGTCCCTCCCTGTTTCTGGTGCTATTGGTGAGGTCAACACTCACTGCTTCGCCACAAGCAAGAGTTTGCAAAAAATCTGCACATTTGCTGGGATGCTGTTGCAATCAATCAATCAATCAATTTCAGAGCAAACCACCCTTGATTATCACAAACTGTGTTGGCTCTCCGGAGAAGAACCCAGTGCATGTTTACGCATTTTGCAACAAATGTCTGATCTATCCAAATCGGATGTACCGATGAAATCCACAGAGGACAACATCATTGCACTATTCGAACAGCAGGAGAACCATTTCCATTTCTTACTGCAGATTGATGACAAGTGAGTTCACCAAACTAGTATGTAGTGTGAGTATTTCTGATGCACTACTGGTGACCCCAAAGAAGTTTTTCTGGATGTCAGTATATGTATCCTCCCATGTTGCCTGGAGCTATGCAAAGGAGGTTACCTACTACATGTGCCAGCATGTAAGCATCATTGGGTTATGGTTACTGCATACTAATAGTAAAGATTTCAGGAGAAGATGTGGACCTCCCTTAAGTTCCAAAGATGGCCATCAGCCAAGGAAACACAAAGTAGGTCAATTACTTGTTGATAATGCTTTTTTTTTTTTACTTTCATGCATACAGAAGATGCCTTGGATCAGTGCCAATATTGTCTTTGTTGGACAACTTGGTGCCGGGAAGAGCACTCTGATCAACATGATCATGGGGGTTCCAAACCATTCGCAGTCCGCCGCTCGAGTGGGGCGGAGTGTCCATGCAGTAACTTTGCACAGTGCTTCATACTCTTGCACACTGGCAACCGGCCTGCGATGTCAGCTTTGGGATACACGAGGCCTCGACGACGTGACAGATGGCACCACGGTATTGCGATACCGTGGTATGAGATCATGGCAGGAAAACATGATTGCTATGTGGTGTATCCCAGCTTCCAAGATTGACTTTCCGATATCCTGGACACAGTTCTACAATGCTTACAGGGTGCAGAGTACTGGACTATCAAGTGCAGTACTCGCAATCGTGGTCACCCAGATGGACCCAAGTGTCGATGCCGAATGGGAATCAAAGTGCAAGCATCAACTTCAGCAGTTTGGTTTGCAGGTCAGGCGCAATAACGAGGACGGCGACCCGGAGGTCCTACTTTTGCATGTCAGGAGACATTGCGGCATGTCTTCGCCCGAGTATATAGAAGATTCCAGGGCGCTTCGAGACCACATTGCCCAACTTGCTCACACATAACTTATGCCACCTCACCCGTTTGTTGTTGGACACCCATTTTTGTACAAAATGTTTTACAAACCGTCTGCATGCATCTCGATTGTGCGTGACATATGCAGGTCAAAGTAGGATGGAGCGGGGAGAAACTGTACGAGTATCACGGCTTTCCTGGTGTTTGCCCATGTGGTGGTTCTTGGGAACCTTCATTCTCCACCTAACATGCAGCACTGGTCGCCTCTCGTAGCACCAGCTCACATGAGTTTCATGATTGATGCAAAACAATACACACGTACTCCTTATGGTCACCATCACTGGCACAAACCATGCGGCGGCGACCACCCCGCCCACCGCCACCGCCACCGCCGGCTCCTGCCCTTGTGACGGTCCTCAACACAATCCCCTTTCTCTTTGCTTGCCATCCGCACCTACACCATTAATGCAGCAATGATACGAGCCAATCTGAGTCCACTAGATTAGTTCTACAACACATATAGTTCCGTGTGTAATGTTTTACACCACCTGGGTGACCTGGCAGACATAAAACAAAGATTCCAAAAAACTAAAAATAAGCAGTAATCGAGGATTATCACAAACAGTTCCGCACGAGCCCTAATTCCTGAAGAACGCCACATGGACATGTCCTAAATTCACCCAGTGGCAGTGACTTGTTTGTAACGCACGGACCTCTAATAGAAGTCTTTGGACGGTGCTGAGAACGCGGTGGTATCAGGTAGCTAGTATGATCTATCTGTACATAGGTACAGGTGCGGTGCTCAGTATCGAGTCCAGTGGTTCTAGCGTGGTGTGGGATGGGCTGTGGTCAGGTGGGCGGGAGTGCGTAGCGCTCTCCGGCAGCAAGCAACACTGGGCTGATGCGTGAGCTGCGGGGCGGGTGGGCCAAGCCTCGCAGCGAGCGTGTGGTGGAAGTCCGGCGTAGGCACTTGCGCCCATCAGGAGGACTGTGAGGTGCCAAGGGTGGAGGCCCGGGGCGAGGGAGAGGCAGACGGGTGCGACGAAAGGGAAGGATAGGATCCGGGGTCGAAGAATGACGGGGGAAAGGGAAAGTGGCGAGAGGTAGGAAGAAGATGCGGGGGGCACCGCTTGCTTGCGCGAGTTCAAAGACAAAACTCCGTGGCGTGAACATCGCGGAGTCACACTCCAACCGAGACACACCACCACTTTCCGTCCATTTCTGATATCCGCTCAGCTGCAATTGCACCGGTCCATCATGGAGTCGTCTCTGGGGACACTCATCAAAATCGCACAAGTCGCACAGGAACTCAGTGGCACACTCTCGAGTGCTGGCACGAATGGGGTTAACGGACCAGAGGTTTCTCGTGCCCAGTTCTGGTTAGACAGGATCGTTAAATCGTCAGGAGCAATACTCGAAATATTCAACTGGTCTATGGAAGATGCAGTTCCCCTCGATGAGCAGCTTGAAAACTGGATCTCCACAAATGGGCCAGTCATATGTTTGCTCGCGTTGGATAAAGTGAAGAAGCTCATGGCACCTGATCAGACGGGGGGGATCATGGGCTTCGGCTATGCGGCATTGTCCAACATCTTCCATGCTACAGTGTCGTACGAGAGAATTTACGAAGTCATCGAGGTCATTGACGGCCACCAGAACTACTTCGAATGCTTGCTCACGCCGAGTGTCTGGTGAGTACTCACTCTGAGCGGGTAAGCTTTGTCTCTATGATCCTTTCAGGCGCTATAAAGCGAATTTGCTACATCAAGCAAAGGTTGCTCAGACGAACCTCCAGTATGCATAAGTCGTATCTTACCAGTGACTCACTGTAATTCGAACATCAGAAACTCGGAGATAAGAAGCAAAGTTGAAGTCTCTCGACTAACGACAGTGCGTGAACTCGGAGTCCCTTGCATTACGAGCATCGGGCACCCCAATTTCGGCCCAAATGTCCGGCCACCTGTGCTATCAACTCACATTCTGCCTTCGCGAGTATCTCAGCTCAATAGATCGCATATTGGACTTGATGGGTCTTCCACCGCAGTATAAACAAGCACTACCAAGACGGGACTCTATCTACAGTCGTGTTCGACATTCCAGTTGATAGTGCGTATGTTATAAATATTAGCGACGAGCCATATAACACATCCAGTGTGCAAATTAGAAATCATCTTACGATGGCTCAATTCACCCCGGTGCATTGTGAAACACGCGGATAATATATCACAGCGTCAGTCAGATACGTGCGCTTGGTTACAAGGAACCACTGACTTCAAGGCATGGTTGGCTGGCGAGAACTCTTTTCTGTGGCTACAAGGAAAAGGTATGGTGCCAAATGTTGAAATGACTTCTCGTTTACTCATGGAGGTTTTGCTATAGCTGGATCTGGCAAATCGGTTTTGATGTGAGTGGCACACCCACTCTTGGGATGAGGCTCAATTGCGCTGGATCAAGCGCTTCTGTGATTGAACGTTTGGAAAACACGATTATCGACAAACCCCTTGCGTATTACTACTGTGATTTCGCAAATGAAGAATCCATGGATGCAGCTCAAGTAATGCGCTCTTTACTATACCAACTGCTGGATCAATATCGTCACGGCAAGCTCAAACACGAGGCGCTCCTAGTCATCGATGAATTGGACGAGGAGAAACATAAAGGTGATACTGTGCTGAAACATACGACCCGTCTCTCTTCCCTGGTATCTCGTGTGGCCGGGCAGTTTTTATGCCCGCCTTGTATAGTCATAGATGCGCTGGACGAGTGCAAAGAAGTAGATCGTTTGCTTCATGCTCTTCTTGAGCTTAAGGCAGGCGAAGTACGGCTACTCGTGAGCAGCCGTCCAATTCTAGCCATCAAACACAAATTCAGAGGGCTGCCTTCCATATCTTTGGATACGATGGCCGGTGCCATTTCAGCAGATATAAAATTACACATCGACAGAGAGGTAGACTCTCACTCACGACTCGCGTTCTTGGATCCCATCCTGAAGCAGATGATCCGTACAATGCTGCAACAGAAAGCTGATGGAATGTCCGTCTAGTGGCTGATAACACTCTTGCTGCAAACTCATTAACATTGACTTGTTAGGTTTCGGTGGGTACAGTGTCAACTCGACGCACTGAAAGGATGCGTCACCCTCCAAGAGTTTCAAGAGACACTGAACAACCTCCCCATGGGTCTCGAGGCAACGTACGAAAGAATTCTCCTCGGGATTGATCAACGGCGATCGGAGGGGAAAATGGCCCGACGCGCGTTGGCATGGCTTGTGACTGCGTCTAGATCTCTTACGCTCACAGAAATGATTGAGGCACTCTCCGTTGACCCCCGGGAACCCATTTTGAATCTGGGAATCGCTCCAGTACATAAATTTGCCTTGTTGGGTGCGCTGGGGAGTCTGGTGGTATACAACCAGGAGACCGACATTGTTAACCTATCCCACTTCAGTGTCAAGGTGAGGGATTGAAGCTTCCGCACTCGCGTATATGTCATAACGTGCGGACAGGAATATCTTATGGATGAATGCACTCGCACCAAACTACCGGCATACCACATCAACCTGCAGGGTGCTCATAAGCTGGTGTTTCAGTTGTGTATGTGGTATCTTGCCATCTCCCTCAGCCCTGCGCCACTCCTTGAGAGCGATGGGACATCTCAACATGTGGATCGTCAAGTGGTTACCCTCGAATTAATACCTTCACACCCACTTCTCGATTACGTATTATCATGTGGCTTCGACCATCTGGCACATATCACGCCAACAGATGGCGGCATCATCAGATCCATGATGACCCTTCAATCGGAAATACAGAGACAACCAGTGGCGTGGAAGCACATATGTGCGTTGGCCGCCACGTACCACCAATATAAATCATGGATAACCCCAGATCATGACTTTGTCATATGCGTCCTAATCTCCCTATTTCCGGAACCGTTCTTACGCGCTTTTCTGAGCCGAACTTCCCCCGAAACGAAGTACAAATCGAATCCCCTTGTACATGCTGTGCACCTCGAGAAGGCCGACCATGCCCGGACGATGCTGGCACGAGGTGTTGACGTGAATGCCAGTGGGTGTGAGATGGGGCCAGATAGAGTGGGACACACTCTGCCGCTCGTGGTTGCTCTACGTCGCAGGAATGACGTTCTAGTCGACTTATTTTTGAAGGAGGGGAGTGCGGCCATACCCCGACACATATATACCAGCCTCCTTACTGGACCATATAGGTGCGAATACTCGCTGCGTCACGTTTCTGCCCTACTACAAGCGGATGAATTTGCGGAGTGGGTAACGGAGATTCATAATGCAGAAACCCTCTTTCGCTTCCTCGACAAACACCGATATTCTGGACAAGAGTGGACGGAAGACCACGTTTTAGCAGTGATTCGAAGGCTGGTTCAGCTAGGCAATGATCTATCGTGTGAACAGTTCCTTCTTATGGTTGTTTCAGCTGCGTCAAGTGGTTATATCTCCTTGATGCGGTACTTGATCTCCATCAACGCACCCATACCTTCCGGGATTTTATTTTCTGGACAGTTATTTGGGTTATTGCAGGATATTACGCCCCAAGGCATTGATACCATGACAATTGCAGCCAAGGGTGATGCTGCATTGCACAAGGTACTTATGCAGTGCTCAGTAGGCTCAATGTGCTGGGCGCTCAAATGTGTTTGGTGCAAGAATTCCAAATCTACATTATTTACGATCTTGGGGCGGGATGTGAGTCTATCTGCGTAAACTTGGTCACATAATCTGTAGTGATTTGCGTCATGCTAGGAAGAGCAAACGCTTGCAGGAATTATAAAGACATCCAACCGCCTTCAATCTGTTCTTACGCGCACAGACCCTCCCATTCATTGGTTTGGTGCTGCTGATCCTTTCGAACACCGATATGCCACATTAACTTCGAGCTTGGAAAAAATCTGCACAGCTGCCGGAAGGTTGTTACAAGCACTCAGCCACTCCTTTTCACAACCTGAACAAACCACCCTTGGGGATCGTGAATTGCATTGGCTCTTTGGAGAAGAACCCAATGCATGTTTAGACATTTTGCAACAAATGTCAGATTTATCCACGGTTGTTGGAAGTGAATTTGTCAAAGATAACGTTGCTGCACTATTCGAACGGCGGGAAAACCACTTCCATTTCTTATTGCAGATTGATGACAGGTGGGTTTAGCAAACTAGTGCATAATGTGGGTATTTCTGATATGCTACTTATAACTCCAAAGAGGGTCTTCTGGATACCGCATGCGTCCTGCGGTGCGCTGGGATGAAGGTACAGAGTCCATACTGTATCCTCTCGAGTAAGCATCACGAGATCGTAGTCACTGCACACTAATAGTAAATATTACCAGACGTAAATTTCGCGCTCGTGCCTATCTATCTTGCCCTTGTGATGATGCTGTCAAGAATGACTATCAAAAAGACAAAGTCAGTCAATTACTCGTCAATAATGAATTTTGTAACCTCATGCATACAGAAGGTGCCATGGGTCGATGCGAGTGTCATCTTTATTGGACAAACCGGTTCTGGGAAGAGCACTCTGATCAACATGATCATGGGGGTTCCCAATCATTCGCAATCAGCTGCTCGAGTGGGGCGGAGTGCCCACGCAGTAACCTCGCACAGTGCTTCATACTCTTGCACATTAGCAACCGGCCTGCGATGTCAGCTATGGGATACACGGGGCCTCGACAACATGGCAGATAGTACCACGGTATTCCGACACGCTGGCATCCAATTACTGAAGAACCAGTCGATCGTCATGTGGTGTATCCCAGCTTCCAAGATCGACTTGGCGATATCCTGGACGCAATTCTACGATGCTTACAAGGAGCAGAGCACCGGACTATCCAACGCAGCGCTTGCGATCGTGGTCACACAGATGGACCCGAGCGTCGACGTCGAATGGGAATCAGAGTGCGAGCATCGACTTCAGCAGTCGGGTTTCCACGTCGGACACGACAACGAGATTGGGGACTCGGAGGTCCTACTTTTGTGTGTCAGGAGACATCGGGGTATGTCTTCGCCCGAGTATACAGAAGATTCCAAGGCGCTTCGAGAGCACATTGCCCAACTTGCTTGCAAGACCGTATACACTTAGATACATTCCGTTACGAGCTTGAATGTAGATTCCTAGCCTCGCGGCAGGGGCGGCATCTGAGTGAGACGCGGTATCGGAGCTTGAATAAAGTGGCTGTTGAATTTCCCACCGAAATGGAATTGGACGCGTTTT
>JBBPMV010000596.1:0-13690 GCA_038090495.1 Heimioporus retisporus | reverse complement strand
TTCCTACACTTTGCCTACACTTTACCTACACTTTTCCTACACTTTGCTTACACTTTGCCTACACTTTTCCTACACTTTTTGTATGCTTTTTTGGTACACTTTTCCTACACTTTTCCTACACTTTTCCGACACTTTTCCTACACTTTTTGCACACTTTTTTGGTACACTTTTCCTACACTTTACCTACACCTTTCCTACACTTTGCCTACACTTTTCCTACATTTTACTTACACTTTTCCAACACTTTTTGTATGCTTTTGCTATACTCTTCTGGCACCTGACTTGCATTTTTCCAGCAATTTTCTAGTAATTTTTGTACACATTTCCTATACTTTACCTATACTTTGTATATACTTTTTCTACACTTTGATTAAATTCTCCTGATCCTTTTTCATAATTTTTTTTTTTGATATGAATTTGCTACACTTCATTGACAATTTTCTTCTTCTTGCACAAACTTGGCCATTATGTAATTATATGTCCAGCCTGGGACAGTCTGGAGCAGTCTGTCAAAGTCTGTCAAATATATAGATATTGAAAATTAGAACTACAATAGGTTTTGTCAGCATGTTTATTGCTTACATAATGCTTACATAATATACATGTATTACTTAGCCCTTGATTAGTCATCACTGGAATAATCTGTGTATCTGGAAGAAAACTGTCATGAGTTGGAAGAAGCTGTCAATCCTGGAAAAGTCTGTCACTCTAGAGTGCAAAGGCTGGTTTGCTGATGATTGGATGTACTAATATCCGTCGTTGATCTGTTCGATGGGGTCATTCGACAAAAGGGAGGGAATTTCAGGCAGGCAATGATGGGCCTGGACTGCTTGTTACGGTGCGGTACGTCAGTGATCATGGGTGGACCACGGCATAAACTCATGATTTGCCAGAGTGTATTCGGGGGATCGTCGTGAATAAGTTCCTGGAACCTCTTCCAGGCTCCTCCGCCTCTAGGCTTGAACAGATACTCAGGGTGGAGGGTAAGCGCTACACTATTGATAACATGGAATGTGCCATATCATTTCGTTGAAGACGAGCAACTCTTAATTCCTGCTCTGCGCATGGTGATGACCATGGCGAGACTTCTGGAACGTGGTGAGTCGCCATGATACAGCTATGATCATTCAATTGTAATTCATGATAACATAGCAAGTGTCTGTTCCACACTGGGTGCAGGCTCCACGTCGCAGGATGCAAGTTCTCCACCGAAGGAAGCATGTTCCACAACGAAGGCTGTATATGCCGGGATGAAAGCTAGACTCGGGCAACTAGTGAAGAACCGCGAGGGACTGGTTGGCCTCCTTGCCATCAAAATATTGCTTGTACTGTATGACCCCATAACCGATAGAGGTAGCCACCCGTGTCACTGGACTCTTGGCTCTTCTGACTTTCGTGCTGCAGATCACGTGAATATTCACGACCCACAGGTTCGAGCAAATCTACGTAATGCCTTGGTTTGCTCAGGCCCGCATGCCAAAGGCCAACAATCAGGTCTCGGAAAACCTATATTGAGTCTACTTTTCATACTTGGTGAGTGACGTTCATAGACATAATTTTCGAGGGGTTGATTGTGGCACGCTTGTACCAGATATTCATGATCCGAAGGAAAGAAAACCACAGAAGATGGTTTTTACAGAACTATTCAAGCCTGTTTGGATGGGTAAACCTGAGGAGCGTGCTGATGCAACAATTGCGTTTCTCGAACTGTGCAAGAGCGCGGCCAGTCTTAATCTGTCAATATTGGAGCATCCCTGTGTCCGTCAGCTACTGCATACCTTCGTCCGCCAACTTCGACACAAAGAAAAGGCGTTGCTAGCGGCCTATGCGTTGGCTCAATGCTTGAAATACGGTCAGTAGGGAGGGTGCGAGGTACATGTCTATATCTCAGGATCATACTAGAAAATGTGAAGGTGAAAGATGTATTGATAGGTAACAATGACTTTGCTAGGAACATCGTCAACATGTTGCGGCTCGACTATTTTGATGACGCCGTATGCTCAGTTGAAGGGTTCGAAGTTTTCAAGGACCTGATGCAAAATGGTGATGGTCTAGTCCTTTCTGACAATCCGGCACTGATCCACTTGAACCAGAGGTCCTACGAACAAACATCCTGAAGTACGACCTCTCCACGCTCCTGCGTAAAAAGCTAGTTAGGGGCAATGCAAGGGAGACGCGTACGAGTCTGATTTGCTTGAGTATTTTGCTATTATACGGTACGTTTTACATAGAACGATGGCGTCGGTTTCCCGTTGTTCACTTGGTGCCTTAGACAAGGATGGTCCCTGGATTTCAGAGCTCGTGAAGGATGGCTTGGTATACCTGGGGAGAGCGAGTTGGAATGGTCAGAGGGTGGGGGTAGCGATCCTCTCTATGTTGGCTCAGACAGGTATGTTGCGTGATCACCTAATGGTCTTTTCTGAGGTTCCGTATAATTTAGAGCATGGTGTGGCCGCCATCGAGCCTGAGATAAGCAGGATTATGGATATGCTTCTTTCACCGACTTCGCCAGGCCTTCGCAGCGTGTTGCATCGCGGCCGCGCTTCGCTCGGATTTACGGATTACACTTTGAAGAACCCGACCGCAAAATCACCCTATTTGATGTTGGGCCCCATACATGCGCTGTACAATTTAGCACAAAATGGCGAGTGTCATTCCCCGTCTTGAAATCGCGTTGGAACTAACGTTTATCTCAGAGGTTCTGCAGGACCACATGCGCAATAAGCAGCAGTATATCACTTTGAAGCACCGGTATCTATCTAGAACGCTCGTAGGCAAAGAGCACCCATATTTCTCACCCTTTAACATGTACCGAAGTGAACTAGCTTATCCTTTATCCGTAACCAAGCTGAAATATCCTTACATAGCCAACATCTTGAAAACGCTGGACAGCTTGATGAAGGCCCTCAATAAAGAGCCAAAAGCAGGTAGTCAGTTGTCGCTGGATGTTCAAGGTACTGCTCCTCCCGAGATTCAGAGTAACGTCTCGCCTGTGATTCAGCGACCAAGCCGCCCTGCGACTTCGATGCCACCTCTGGATGGGGTTACGGCAGTGACCATCCTCGTAGTGATAGTCAGCTCGTCCGCCATTCTCATTGTTCTCGCTGGAATATACCGGTACGCACCAGGAGGATCTTCCTCTGAAAAAAGCATTGCTGATGTGAGCGGACGTCTAGATGAGGAACTTGATGGCCCTCACAAGGAACAGGGCGTCAGAGATACCCAGATAGAAGCAAAAGAAAATGGTGTCTGACAAGAGGTAGTGATGTCTCCAACGTGATGGTTTGTGATGGGGATGTGGTTAAATTCTTGAATTCCACTTTTTCGTGATGCGACCCATCGCTCTCTCTCATCATGATGTGTTTTGATCTGTGATGGTCATGCATCTCGCGCGCTACGCGAGGCCGTTTGATTTGATCGCCTGACTCATCGGTCATACTGCAGTTACTAACGTTCGTAACGGTTCGTTGATCTAGCTGATCTCGTCAGCACGGTACCGCTCTCGTAGATACAATCCGACCATGACATCGGGTCCGAGAGAACGATCGACGTCTGTGACAAAGTCGACCACGACCGTTTGCCTCCCTTGATCAATCAGTGCCACGATGATGACCGCGTGTAAGCGTGACGATCACAGGGCTCTCGGGGGCTTCCAGAGAGCTCTAGTTACGTTGAAAATGCGCTTGCAGGGCCAAACTAGTTTCTAGCTGTGAATATTTGGAATTATGTACAACGATCTCGGACTAGCACCAACGGTCGAAGGTGACACGCTCTTTGTGGTTGCCACTGGTTGCCGAGCACACAACTCGCGTAGTGGGGTCGGGATCGGCGTTTGGAAGCGGACCCGTTCGAGCGTCCAGCATGACGAACTTGATTGGATGGGTATCGAAGTCGTTGGACGTGACAGTATGTGTCGGTGGAAACCAGTTCTTCGGGGATGGCATGGGCTTCGGGTCTCGGGGCCGTTCGTTGTTGGTTTCGGCCTTGGGTCGCGGGTTGGGCTGCCAACTCGGGAGTGCGCGCGCGCGCGGAGGCTGCCCGCTTGCTTGCGTTTCTTCTTCTTCCCCATATGATCGCCGGTCACCGCGTTCGGGAGTGAGGAGCGCGCGCGGAGTGTGGTGACACGCATGATGTTATGTAGTTGCCATCCCCCGCCTACCACGCCATGGGGGGTCCGGATCGTCGTCGTCCAGAAGGGAAGGGCCTCGTACGCCATCTTCCTCGTGTCCGATGCGCTCGCAGGTCGTTTTGTCAACAGCGTATCGCCTGCCTGGCTTGGGTTGCTACCGCCGTGAGGTTCCTGTGTGTGTGACGGCGAATCTGCCGAAATCACTGGACTTATGTCGTACGGCCCTGTTGGACAAGGTTGCAGCGCGATAGGAAAAGATAGTTACTTACATGCCAGGGCAGCGAAATAATGCCTCTCGATCTTGGTATGGTCGTACGTTTTGCTTACGAGAATCTCTGAATCCTGAACCATGCGGAGGCAGGCAGGGAAAGTGACATGTTTACGATGCGCAGCCGCTATTATGTACTACAGTATGTACGTTCAGGGATGTCGATGGGCTCCCGGGCAACGTGTGGGGCGAATCGATCCAGCATATAAATGTACATGCGCGTCGTTCGCGAGCCACGTCAAGGAATCCGCGGTACAGATGGACATCGTCATGGATGTCGACGTCGACCGTACCCCACTTTACGTGAAGCTCTTCGACCGCGCGCCCATCTACGATCTCATCCTCTCGTGCCTCGAGCCACGCTCGCTCGTCTGGCTGGCTCGGACGTGCCGCGCCGCCTACCTCGCGGTAGCCGAGTTCAACGCCCGTGCGTTCAACATCAACCGCCACCTGTCGCGCTACTTTGCGGATCCCGTCGCGTTCCGGAACCTCCAGGCGAGAACGAACACGCTCGTGTCTGGTTCCAACGCGCTCCAGTTCCTCGACCGGACGTTCTACCCCGAGTCCGATCTCGACCTCTACACCCACCCCGGGCACGCGTTCGAGGTGGCCCAATTCCTCGTGGAGGCGGAAGGCTACCAGTTCGTTCCCAGCGAGGACGCCGAGGACAACGAGAAAGAGTGGACGGACGTGATCCGGGATGACTGGGACGGCACGCTACCACGTTACAGAGTGAGCCAGCTCCAGATGAAGCGCTACCCGTTGAACGGGATCACCGCGGCCTGGAATTTCACCAAGATCGACGCGCGAGGCGGTGAGACGCTGAAAGTCCAGATCATCGGAGCGGCCTCGTCGCCCGTCGAAGTCGTCCTGGATTTCCACACGAGTACGTCGTGCATCGTTTTCGCGTTTCGAGAGTCATCCCTCCTCCTTCCCTTCGGCCGACACGTCTTTTTCTTTGCCAGCATGCGTGATGAACTTCATCACGGCAGACGCGGCGTACGCGCTGTATCCCGTCGCGACGTTCGTCGCCCGGAGCGCGCTCGGCCTGAAGGACGGCCGACACGCCCCTCACGCAGTGAAAAAGTACGTCGAGCGCGGCTGGCGCGTCTACTTCGTGCCCAGCGCCGACCACCTCGCGCCGAACGGCGCGCCGTTCATGTTCGCGCAGACGCGCTGGGTCGGGGACAGATACACGTGGGTACTCCCGCTCGACCAGACCGGGATCCGGGCGCGCCCGCCGCTCAGCGCGGCCTCGGCACCCCTGGCGATGGATCCGGTGCGCTGCAACGGGTGGCGGATAAGCCCGCGGGAGGCGAACCTGCTCCAGAACTACGTGTGCGAGTGGCACAGGCTGCAGACGACGGTGTTCCGGTACAATTATGCGGTGGCGGAGGAGGAGGTGTGGCTTGGGATTCGGGCGTGGGCGAATCAGCAGGGGAGGTATTCGCACTGGGCGAACCTCGGGAAGGAAAACTGGGTGTGGTGCGTTGGGTGCGTCGGTGCCGTTGTCGTTGCTGATGCCCTTCCTACTAGGTTTGACGCTGACCTTCCAGGGCTCTTGCGGGAGGGGTGGCCGCTGGTGTAGTCAGCTGTGATACAGTCAGATATGGCGTACCGTTTGGCAGTGTCGAGTATGATCGTTCCACGATTGTATGTAACATAGATGCGCGAGTCTGACAGCCGGACTCGCGTGACTTGCTCGACTTTTGCTAGTTTTGGTAAATTGAATTTTGCGAGTAGAAAAAGTTCCAACTTGGACTTGCTCATGCACTAGTACTAAGTCGCTCATGTCTTGCTCCACTGTCGCTCTTTGCATCGTCATATCTGTCGTTGTCTTGTTCGAGTTTCTGCTGGTCAGAGAAACGCCCAGCCAGTTCACGCCCACTCAAAATCAAAGTCTTTCTCGGCTCCCGGTCCTCGGCGCACCCAGCATCCCAGACGACGCGGCGAGCGTCCTTTTAAGGGCAATCCGTACGTGCCGTGCTTCTCATTTCCTGACGATCGCAAACACGCGCACCGCATGACAGTCGATGCACCCCACGCTTGGGAGTTGATCGTCAAAAGCACCTTTTACTGGCTTGCAATCTGGGCTGTCGTCGGTGCCAGCATGCTCTCCCGTCACTCTCTCCACCAGTCTTGTCTAGGTACGTTTTTTTTTTCGAACTGGTCGCTGGCGAGACGCTTGACGCGTCGGTGTAATAGACATGTTGCTCTGTTTCGTAGCCCCCTTGGTATCAGGTGTGTATATATTCCACGCACGCGTGGTGTTGCGCTCGACCTGAACAATGGGGGCGTGTTTATTAGCCCTGCGCGCGTGCGCCGCGTCCCTACTGCCTGCCGTCGTCCCTCACCCCCGGCCGCTGATGGTCGTCCCATCGTTGACCCTTTCTCCCTCTCCATCCACGCCCTCCAAACGGCATTTTCGAAGCCATGCACGGACGCCCAGCAGGGTGGCCGATATCCGAGCGTTTTAACGGGTTTGGGGGGAACGTCTTCAGAACGACATCGGATCGAACATGGACCCTTGTTTATTCCTTCAACTATTGGACTTTTTGCTCTTTGTTTTTTTCCCCGTGTTCTCTTCACGCGCTGTGACGACCGCCACGCACTCTAATAAGATTCTTTGCGTTTAATAGTACACTAGCGTATATACACGTATACCACAGATACTACATCCGATCGTTTGACAACGTTTTGCAGATTGACGCCGAATGTTGTTGACCGTCAGACTCCTGGCTCGACATCCAGTGTCAGGTGATCCCCGAGTCCCTGGGTCATGCTGGAGTGATTTGTCCTTGTGTTGCTGCGTTCACATGAACGTCATACCGGCACCATCCTGAGCGAAATTACGAACTTGAGACCAACTTGATCGAATCCTGGCATCGGTGGTATTCTGGTCAGGTCACGGGTGACACCGTCATAGGTTCGTTAAACGGACAGCGGTATGTACTAACGGCACATCTCGACAGAGCTGGAAACGATACAAGTCTCCAATGGCCGCACGAGGTTCGGGAGAGGGGCCGAATGGTAGAGTAACGTTCCAGTCGTTGTATCACTTGCCTGCGATCATGTGATAGTTGGGCTCGACCCATCGGTCGCTCATTCTCAGGTGGGTCGGCCTCAGATGTATAAAGGATGGGAAGAACAGAGCTGTCGCTATGGAACCCTGATTTGAAAAAAGTACGGTGTTGCGAAGAAGGCGAATAAATCGCACTGGGGTCAGGACCAGACTGCGGGTAACTGGAACCCAAGCTAACGAAGATTCGCCGCAGGGGGGGCAGGGTTCCTCGCCGTTCACGGTAATGAAGTTTGTCTAATGTCGCGTCCTAATCAGTGCAGAGGATAAATGCCTATAACGATGCAGTGAGGGCAGGAAAGAGACTGTCAAGCCCGATCGTGGCGAACGGTTCACCTGGGTGTCACCATTTATGTTACATATTAGTAATGACACTGCTACAGTCGACTCCCTTATAACCCATGCACATTGGGAAGGACCCAAATCTATGGGTTATGAGGGAGTATGGGTTTTCAAAGAGTGTGCCTCATGCCGGCAGATTATAGATTCTAGTGTACTGTAGTGCCCATACTAATCATTAAACTACTATTTATGTTTGAAATATGCAGTTAACTTGCTATCTTTCAAGCCTTGCATCCCAATGAAGTGGGTCTCTCGGCGAAATGACTGCAAGATTGACTCTACGCTACAGTTGAATGGAGAATCATCAAGTGTTGCAATATACCCTTGCAACACTGCCACTGCTTGCAGTGCCTCGCACCTAAGCCTCATCTTTGTCAACCAAATTTCCTGAATTCCAGTATGGTCCAGCCACTCTTCATCACTGCTTGATGTGTGTTGGCCAGCCTTTAGCTTGTCCTCGAGTTGCCCTTTCCGATCACGGATTTGATTTCAAAGCTTTGATAAGCCCTTTTTGAGGATCTCAACAGGTTTCATGATGACAAAGTTGAAATTTCGGGCCACTATTGCCATTCTGAGACCATTCACAAAATATATTATATAATAAGAATTCCAAATAAGGTAATATCCGACCCTGAGTATGGGTTATGACCACCCAAAACAGTATGGGTTATGGGTTATGGGTTATGGTTACAAAATCCCCGCAAACCAACTTGGGAAATCCAAAAAGGCATGGGTTATAAGGGATTATGGGTTATACCAGGCATGGGTTATAAGGGAGTCGACTGTATGTTACGCACCATGCTAATTTGGGGCAGAACGGCATAGGAAGCAGCTGCAGCAATTACTGCGGCACTCAGCACTTAGTTAGCATGTAGTAGCTAATAGACCTACGGATCAATCAGATACAGATAAGATATACTTCCATGTTACCTAATCCAGAGTTATCAGCAGTAATCATTATCTCGGCTAAGCATCCACATGTCACAATCGTCGTAGTCGTTGTTTCTCATGGCCCACCACGCGTCGGCATGTTCCGCTCGCTGTTACTGACGATGCCAACAACATTGGCAGCACATCTCGGTCAAAAATAGGTACTTTCGCACGCGGTTTTTTTTTCTTCTGTTATTTATGCTGGTGTCATATGGTACATATACTCTAAAACATCATATGTAGCAGAGTATGCAGTACGCCGTGCTGAGCAGTTGGAGGGGCGAGCGGGATTGGACCCTGAGCGGAGTTTAGTTCGTTAGGCTGTGGTGCTCCGGAGTGACGTTCACGCACGGACCACTGTGTAAGGCGGAGCTTAAACATCCTGTCCTCTCCTCGTTGTTCTTGTCATTGGTGAAGGGTCCCTGTTTCTCTGGTCCTGTTACTGCCTTCTGACAATGGCGGTCTTCTGTCATATTTAGACCAAACCGCATGGGGAGCTGGCTATTTCCCCCGGTTTTTAACAGGTGAGTTGCAATTCACTTAACTTTTCGTCTTTTACCCTCTAACCACTGTCTGCCATCATGAAGCGGTCACGGGCAGTGATGTCAACGTCTCGGCGAGTCAAAACGACTGCGTTTCGCAGTGGATTAACCGCACAGGTATCCATGCACACATTGAATGGTCTTCATTTGAAGAGCATAGAAGAGGCAAAGAGACATGCAGAGCAGGCTGTTGGTAAGTACAGTAAGCTCAAAAACCCTTTCCATGTTTGCCTCAATTGCAGTGCATGATGTGTACTGCCACAGGCTGTGGGAATCATGCTTAGCCTTGGTGGAGTCTTAGATAGCCCATATCCTTGGCTACAAGAACTCTCCCTGGGTCATGTGATTTGGTTCACATGCTGTGGAGATATGAATATTTTAAAACAGCAACACCATGGAAAGGGTTTTTGAGCTTTTGAGTTGAAGACTGGGATTATAGTGAAATCATAGAGAAATTGCTTTTGTTTACTGATACAAACAAAGACATACATTCAAATAGTATGTCTGAGTTTAAAATAGTTCACACACCTCTTGATTCCCATCCACATCATGGTCAGATCCCTCTCCCTTACCCAATAAAACACCATTCTCTCTTTGCTTGATACTGGCCATTCTGGTGAAGCCATTGCCAAGCAAACTGGTGTTAGCCCTTCTACTATATCCAAACTTCAATCCAGGATGCATTCTACCCTTCCTAAGGATGCTGGAGGTTGTCCTTCCAAGCTTACCCTTGCCAATATTTGGCATGCTCAGCATCTGATCACCTCTGGTAGAGCTGATAATGTAATCCAGGTGACCAAAGCCCTCACCAATATCATCAATCAACCCCTCTCTGTTAGTACCACTTGTCTTCATTTGAAGAAATCTGGCATGAAAGCTGTGATCAAGACCAAACACCCCATCCTATCAGCCAGACATTGGAAGGCTCATTTGGATTGGGCTATTGCTCACAAGGATTGGACTATAGAGGACTGGAAGAGGATAATATGATCAGATGAGACCAAAATTAATCGTCTAGGGTCAGATGGATGTAAATGGGCATGGAAAAGGGCAGGTGAGGGGCTTAGTGATAGGCTGGTGCAAGGAACCCTCAAGTTTGGAGGGAGTTCTTTGATGATGTGGGGCTGTATGACTTGGGAAGGGTTTGGATTTGCCACAAAGATTGATGGTAGGATGGATGGGGAGCTCCACCTTCAAATTTTGAAGGATGAGCTTCAGCAAACCCTGGAGCATTATGGTTTTCATCCTCCTAACACCATCTTCCAGCAAAACAATGATCCCAAGTATACTTGCAAAAGGGTCAAGAAATGGCTAGAAGAGCAGGATTTCAGGACTATGGATTGGCCTGCATAGTCTTCTGACCTAAACCCCATTGAACATATTTGGGGATGGCTCAAAAGGAGGCTTGCAAAGCATGAAAACCCCCCTAATGGGATTCATGAATTGTGAGATAGAGTTCAGGAGGAATGGAAAAGGATACCAGTGGAGGAGTGTCAGAAATTGATTGAAAGCATGCCTAGGAGAGTCCAGGCAGTGATTAGGACAAAAGGTGGCTATACCAAGTACTAATAATACCCAAATACCCTGGTCAATTCAAAAGCTCAAAAACCTTTTTCATGGTGTTGCTGTCTTGAAATATTCATATCTCCACAGCATGTGAACCAAATCACATGACCCAGGGAGCATTCTTGTAGCCAAGGGTATGGGCTATCTATGACTTCACCAAGGCTAAGCGTGATTCCCACGGCCTGTGGCAGTACACATCATGCACTGCAATTGTGGCAAACATGGAAAGGGTTTTTGAGCTCACTGTACGTGTTTTATCTTTTCATGAAGTGCACATTATCTTGTAGATTACGACCAGGTTCGTGAACATGTCGTTGAAGCCGGCATGGTGCTTGGGCACTTTGAAGACAGCTACGGCGAAGACTTTCTGTCCGTCCCTACGGAGCTTACCGGTGATGATGAACATTGGATATCTGACGACGAAGACGACCCGGAACTTCAGTATGCTCCCTGGATTTTTTCGAAATACTTCAGATCGGCTACCGGACAGCTAGTATTCATTTCATACATTTTTTAATCTGTGCTCACGTTTGACAGAGCCAAAGTACTCCGGCGTCGTGATGACACACGAACTCACACTCAGAGGTACCAAGAAGCGTATGACGAATGGCAACGTCAAATGCCTTCACTTATCCAACAATATTTGGAATGGAAGTACACGAAACAAATACCAGCCAGTACACCTCCTGACGGATCAGATCACACCTTCCATGTCGACGTTATCGGTGTATTTGGTACATATTTTTATTTTTATTTTTTTTCTACTGAACGTCGGCTTCAGATTATACTGCTCTCGTGCCCATTGTACAGAAGAACTGTGAACCTGCCAACGTGTCACTTCTCCGTGCTGGTGCTCTTGGCTGCTCGCCTACACAACCCACCACCGCTATCAAGCTAGAGTCCCTCGAGCTTTACCACCAATTACGTCGTCAGCAATCGTCCCTCAGCATCCAAACCATAGCAAAGACTCTTTGTGCTCTCCACAACGTATGTTTACTTCATCCCATTTCCACTTGACTTGATAATTTCTCAGAGGACGTATAACCCCCATTTACACGACCAGCTTTCAGCTGCCTTCGATATCTACCTCCAGATCCTATGAGGCATCCGTACTTCTCTGGACGCGTATCTTGGCAGGGCTGGTATGGAATGGAAACTCTGCGGAGCTTGTCCGTGCTGCACGTTTACGGTACGTAATGCCCATAGTTGTATGTAATATCCAATTCTAAGTTTATCCAGCAACCGAATGAATCACCACTGGTTCCTGCTTGGCTCCATAGCATGGATGGAAATCAATCCGCTAAACGCCTGGATGGCTCTGGCCATGCTGATACACGCAAATTTGAAAGTCCCTACTTCGTTCCGGAACACGAGGTGGAGCGCTTCAAAGACGATGTACAACGCCGCACTAATCCCCACACCAATCCCCGCACCAATCGAAGCGACAAGTCAAAGCCGTGTACCGACAACTGGAATGCTGCCAATCCAGGCGAAGAGGACCAAATTCAAGTATTCGAACAGACGGGTATTTTTGTGCTCGCCTGTCGCCATGGTTTTGTTGAAGCAATCGTGGAGATGAAACGCAGCGGTGAATTGTAAGTTTCCTATGAGTAAATCATTTCTTCTAACAGTTTATTGTTGCCCAGGGCAAAGTATGCTCTTGCTGTGACCAACCAAGTGCTCGAGATATGTGGTAAAGACCAAGTGATTGGGCACGACATAGGCTGTACCTCAAAGAGCACTATTGCCACTAGTTCTCTCGGTGCTAAGGCTGCAGAACTAAACCTTCAGGTTGTCGTCAATGCGTTTCATGGTTTCGCACACAACCGAGCATGCCAACTCGAAAATCACCCTTTGTACCTCAAGGGGTTAGGTAACGAGGATCTGGAGACATGTGAACGTATTTTCTCTAGTTCAAACAGCTCAGCAGTGCTTATCCGTCACGCGTCATATTTTCATTGGAAACAATTTCTCGACCTGCACTTCGATCAATGGGACCGAGACAAGTACCTGGAATTAAGTAAGCGTTTTTGATCTTTGTCTCTATAATCTGACCGTATCAATAGGCAAGTTTTTATACGACAACTACAAGCAGGTGCTTGGTATTATAGCCAAGGTCATGCCCGAGCTCACGAAGTTTTACACGGTCACTAAATATACAGCTGCTGACTTTGAATTGTGGCACAAGGAAGAAAAGGATTACCTAAGAGAGTGTGCCAGTGAGGCAGAGGCAACATCACTTGCGGTAGAGTATGTGGAGCTTTTACAGAAGCTGAACTTTGCGGAGTATGTGTTTTATTTTCGTATAGTATATCGTTCGACCTATCTCTTTAGGGCGACATATGGCAGTGTCACATCAGTACCCTTCCTCACGTACACCCCGGCACAGTATGATCCCAATGCTGGCTTGAACACCATTGCACGGGAGTGCACGAATGCAGTCAGTGCGGAGTATAGGTCGGCCTTACGCAAATATGAGTTGCAACTGAATACTGTTGCGCACTTTGAGAAGGTACATGGAATCCAAACCCGATGGACTCGCGATGACGTGGAGTATCAAGCTGCGCTCAATTATGTCAAACGTCGCGAGTTCATTCGGGCTGTCAATGAACTTGAAGGACTTGTCGTTCAACGACTCTTCGAGTTGGCAAAAGCTGTTGAGATTGTAGCATGATCACATGATACAAGATCACCTGACTTCATAGAATGTAAGGGCCTAATGCCCATATATCAGGATGACGGGCTAACGGCCCTTAGATTAGTACCATAGGGGCTTAAGGCCCAGATAGAGTAATGGTGCTTTGCACCGCACGTCGCAACAGCCGTCGGAGGAC
>JBBPMV010000595.1:0-13691 GCA_038090495.1 Heimioporus retisporus | reverse complement strand
ATTTGCAAATTTTTATCGCAAATTTATCCCAGGATTCTCAGATCTAGTTGCCCCTCTAACCCTCCTCACCCGCAAGGACGAGCCTTGGCTCTGGACCCCTCTCCAACAACAGGCCTTTGATTCCCTGAAAACTCGATTCTCTTCCTCCCCAGTCCTTGCATTTCCTGATGTCTCCCAACCCTTTACCATTATGTCAGATGCCTCTCTCCTAGCTGCTGGAGCCGTCCTCCTCCAGAACGATGCTAATGGCGACTCACACCCATGCGCCTATTTCTCCCAGACGTTCACCCCAGCTGAGTGGAATTACGATATTTACGATCACGAGCTCCTTGCAGTAATCCTAGCCCTTCAGGAGTGGCAACAATACCTCCAGGGCATCCCCCATCCTGTCACCATCATCACGGATCACAAGAACCTCTCGTATCTCAAGGACCTTCGCAAACTCTCTCACCGACAAGCTCGTTGGTCACTCCTCCTTCAGGACTTTGACATTGTCTGGCAGGTCACTCCAGGATCTCGCATGGCCCCTGAAGATGCTCTATCTCGCAACATTGACGTCGATACCTCTATGGACAACATCTCTTCCATCCTCCCCGACCCAGTCGTCATCTCTGCTCTCGATCTCGCCCTTGCTGACAACATCCACCGATCCTCCTCCTCCGACCCTCTTGTCATTCACGCACTTCAATCTTTGCAGGACAACTCCCCTCTCTTCCCCTGCTCCTCCCTCACTGACTGGTCTTTCGACAATGGCCACTTATACTTCTGCAACCGACTCTACGTTCCCCTGGCATCCCACTCTGCTCTGCTTCACTCCTTCCACACTTCCCCCACCACAGGCCACATGGGTTTCTTCTGCACCAAAGCTCTCATCAAACACGACTTTTGGTGGCCGGGCTTGTCCACTTTCGTTCGTAACTTCATCTTGGGTTGTGCTCTCTGCCAGCAATCTAAAGTGAACACTCATCCCACAGCACCCCCCCTTTCCCCCATCCCCTCTTCCACCTCTCTCCCTTTCCGCCAACTCTCCATGGACCTCATCATGGACCTCCCTCTTTCCTCCAGCTTCGATTCTCTGCTGGTCATGGTCAACCATGGCCTTTCGAAGGGGGTAATTCTTATGCCTTGTTTAAAAACCATTGATGCTGCAGGAGTAGCCCTCCTGTTCTATAATAACGTCTTCAAACGTTTTGGCCTACACGATTCCATTATCTCAGATCGTGGCCCTCAATTCGCATCCACCTTTGCCAGGGAACTAGCCCGTCTACTTCATTACGACATTCGATTATCCACTGCGTATCACCCTCAGACTGACGGTCAGACTGAACACACTAATCAGGAAATCGAAACATATCTTTGTCTGTTTTGCGGAAATCAACCCCACTCCTGGTCCTCATTCATCTCCTCTGCCGAATTCCATCACAACTCTTCCCCCCATTCTTCCATGAAAACTTCCCCCTTTTCCCTCATGATGGGTTATGACCCTCGCGCTTACCCTCCCCTCAGAAAAACTTTCATTCCAGCCCTCTCCTCTCGCCTCGCCACCCTGGAAGAATCCCGAAAAGAAGCTTTGGCAGCACACAAGTCAGCCCGACGCCTCATGGCCCAACACTGCACTCAGAAGTTTTCCCCTTGGAAGGTCAGCGATAAGGTATGGTTAGAAGCTACCAACCTTCACATCCCCTACCCTTCTAGGAAACTCGCACCCAAGCGACTGGGCCCCTTCAAAATCTCTCAGGTACTATCTCCTCTAACTTATCGCCTCCATCTACCTTCCACATGGAAAATTCATAATGTCTTCCACGCTGCCCTCCTTTCCTCTTTCCGCTTCACCGATGCACATGGTCCTTCATTTCCCACACCACCTCCTGACGTTATCGACGGAGAAGAGGAATATGAGGTTGACGGCATTCTCTCACACAAGGGATCCCCTGGCCACTATCAGTACCTAACCTCGTGGAAAGGATACTCCGCAGCAGAGAACACCTGGGAACCGGAAAGTAATCTCCGCCATGCCAAGGATATTCTCTCCGATTATAAACGAACTCATTCCCTACGATAGCATGGACCCAATCCCCATTGAAATTGCTTACTCCCAACTATTTTCTCCTCATGCTCGTGCCCGATGCTGGTTCCTTCTTTGCCATCCACTTTATCCTCCTCCCATTTTCTTGAACACGAATATTTTTGCCGCTTCGACGACTGCCCTGTTCATTTAAAATACTAAACCTTCCTCTTTCATATGATCCTTGTTGCTTTCTTCTTCTCACTCTTCATAAACCTCTTCACTTCCCCCATTTTTCGTCATGTCCGTATATTCCTCGTCCTCCTCTTCGTCTCCACTTTCCGTCTCTTCTCCATTACGTTCCAGACGTGTGCAGCCCTCTTTCTTACCCACCTCCGCCATCTACACCCTCTACACCGCCATCCTCGCCGATCCTACCCTTGTCCACACCCTCAAGACTGATCCCCTCTATGAGGAAGACAAGATCTCCCAGGAACTCATACACCTTTTCCTTGATGTCTCTAAAGTACAGTCGTACCATTTCCAAGCTGCCCCTTCTGACCTTCCAGCAGCCTTTGGACTTTCCCTTCATCTTTTGATTAGTCATCTCCCAGATTGCATTCTCTCCATTCTTCATCTCCATGGCTTCCATGTTTTTGTCGAACAACTTGACCCTGTCACCCTTTATCCTACCTTTCATCGTATCTACCTTTCCCTTCCTCATGATGCGCAGGATAGATACCTCAATTCTATCACTTCCATTCCCACTGTTACCTCTTCCTCCGTCCTCTCTACCCCCTCCTCTCCCCCTCCTCTGCCGATCGCTTCCCCTGATGCCTCCACCTCTCTGCCGCTCGCCTCTCGCATCTCCTCTGTCCAGCTAATCCCTCACCATTGTGTCAATGACCCCTCCCTTTGCTCAGACGGTTTCTTCATTGATCAACATGTCCTCTCCCTTAACAAGGAACACATCCAATTCTTCCGCAGTACTACGGGTCGACGTATTCTTTCCTCCTCGATTCAAACCCTCGTCTCTCCCATCACTCGTCCTCTGGCAACCGCCTCCACCCTATGCTACCATTGCCACTGCTCTGGACATTATTGGGAGAATTGTTCTGAATACCGTTGTTCCTCCTGCCTCGTCTTCGCTCCAGGACATCCGTCTCACCTCTGTTTTAAAACCAAATGTTCCACTTGTTCTTGTTGGGGTCATTCCGATCGGTTCTGTCCTACTCGCACCTGCGCTCGTTGTGACGAGGCCAGGCATATCGTTTCTGATTGCCCTTTTGAAAATTTCACTCCATCTCAGGCATTCGCCGCATCCTTCCCTCCTCCTCCTTTGGCGGACTCGGCTTGATCTTGAGGTCTGGGACTTCAAGGCTTGGAAGGGGGTAATGTTATGGTTCTACTTCTCTTTCATCCTCTTGTTCTTTCTCTCCTCTTTCACTCGTCTATCTTCCCTTCATTCCAATGCTGCGCATCCTTCACCTTACTCATTTTCACTTACTAAACGCTGACGCGTCCTTTGACATTCTACGCTTACACGTTGGCAGAGCTGACACGTCCTTTGTTCTTAACTGTTCTATGACATTCTACGCTTACACATCGCAGGGTATATAGTCCATTCGTTTACAACAATGTACTCTATTCTCGATCTGTGCAATCTAGCGTACTCTTGAGTCATCCTCAGAACCTCAGTCCCTCAGTCCTTAGTCCACCGTTCTGGTGTGGTTCTTCATCCCTTCGCTTCTTCGAGCTGAGTTGTACCTCTTCATGAGTGTCCTGCTCGGAGAATTCCCTTCGACAATAGTCTTGATCCACTTGAGGTACGCCCTGTGTAACACTAGTCACTCCTCCATTGAAGCTGACATGGGCTGGAACCTGCCTCCCAAACTCCCTTGCCTCAAAACTTTGGACTATACCTGGGATAGCCCATGGCCCCCTTCTCCCATTACTACAGAACCCATCATCAACCTGCCTCCTTTTGCCTCTCATGTATGCTGCAATCCTTTCTCTTCTATTCAACAGGGTTGTATGCTATCCTTCCTTGATAACCCTAACCTTCATATTGCCCTTCATAACCATTTAGAACCCTCCTCCCCTCTTCATTCACTCTTTCATATGTACTACAAGCTCCACCACCTCTGCACCCATACCAACCTCATTGCAAACAACACTGCTTGCATGCACCACTCTTTCCACATCCTCAAAACCCACCTTGTCCTTCATGACCACATGGTATCCATGATACATTAGTTGGAGATGGATGATCTGACATTGGACATTCAATGCTACATGGAACATTTGAACTTGAGATCTACTGCTAACAAATGATCCCCTGAGGCCTCTAGTGCCCCTTTGACCTCCAAAGAACTGGCCTTCATAGAACAAACTGAGGTAGCATGGGAAGGTGAAAGGAATCACCCTCTGCCTGATACCCATCCCCTTTATAACAAGCCCTGCTTTCACTATCATCACCTCTCCCATATTTGGCCTAACTGTATCTATTATCAGTATCCTCATTGTAACAAACATGCCCCAGGTCATCCTGCCTACCAATACCCTCACCTTCATCCTTGTTCTTCAGCTCCCCTCATTCCCTCTTCCTTATCTTCATCATCCTGTTCTTCTCATGGCTCTCACAAGTCTCAAGCCTCCTCATCTTCCACTTCCACCCATCCCCTTGCACAATGACTCTCCTCCCCCTGTCCCTCATAATCCACTCCCCATTCCTCCTCCTTCTGGTTGTTGTCACCACCAGTGTCTTCCCCATTCTAATGTGAACTTCATTGTCTCTCTGGTATGCCAGCTGAAGGATCCTTGGACCTTGATGAAAAATGGGGATACCCTGACTACAATGCCTCTGCCTATGCCAACATGACCAGTTCCCCTGGTGTGGATCATTGCATGAACTTGTAGTTTATCTTTTTTTATCCTTTGTTTCTCACTGTGGTTTCAAATTTACTCTAGGGGTAATGTTATGGTCTGCCCCTATTCTTTTTCTCTTTTGTCATCCTGCTTATCATCATCAGCCTTACCTGATGTATCTATTTCAATAGAGTGCTCTAGAACATGCAACATGTTCATTGCATGCCTTTATCTTTCTTATCTTTGCTCAATATTCTTTTCAAACTTTCTTTGCTTCATCATGATTATTCCATAACATTCCATGACCTTCCATTGTGCAATATATAAGTCTAAGTACTTTGTCTCTTGTACTCTAGCTTAGTCCTGCTCAATCTACCTTGTTCCTCTTCACTCCCCTCATCGTAACTCACTGCTACCCCTTTGGTAGGCAGACTTATCCTTGGAACCACCTGCTATACATCCTAGCAGGCAGAACCATTGACCCTAAGTGGCAAGTACTTTGTAAATACCTTGAACCCTTGACCCCATGCTTTAGTTCTTTGAGCCTACACTTGTTCCTACCAGGACCAAGTGTAACAGCTCCAATGGATAGTCCCCAAGTGACTTTTGAAGAGTGAAATACTCTTGGGAATGAAGTAGAGACAGTAGCAACACAAAGGTTGGTGTTAAAAGTGATGGAACAAGCAGAAAGACCAGAATCAAGCTGAGAAAGGATGCTGTACTTTTAAACACCAAAAAAGGATTATGTGATGACAGTGATCAAAAGCCCAGGAGTGTGAGAATATTTTCAAGCTCAGACATCATGTATATATGTATATCTTTGTTTGTAGCACCAAACAACATCAACTACCACTTTATTTCATAGAGATCCTATGGTTCATCACAAAAATGACAAAACTATTACAATATAGTACTTGTTTTAAATGGGCATATCTTGTCCATATCTGGATGGAATCACATGGCCCAGGGACCAGTAGGTAGCCAGGAGTGTGTACTACCATTTGTCCCACCAACACTAAGTGCCATTCCCACAGGTGGTTGCAGTACACTCCATTCACTGTAAAATGGCCAAACATTGTAATAGTTTTGGGAGTCACTGTATGTATCTACAGTATAAAAGTAGTATTCAGTGATTCAGTCTAAAAAAGGCTCATGTTCCGTTCCAGTATCTCTAGCTGGATCACCCTGAATGTCACCAAGACATATCTCCAACATACACACCCTTCTCAAGTGATCTAATGAACTACTATCAATATCTGCCATGTACTCACACAAATCCTTGGAATATGCCACAATCCACATTGCCTCCAGGAGACTCAGTCCAGACATGTTAGCATGAGGCATGATTGACCTAGAGGGTGTTTGGATAAGATAAAACATCAGTATGAATAGGATTGATGATGCTGCAGATGCAAATATGACCTTGATGAAAATATCACCCTGTATTAGCAATTACTCATCTGTAAGCAATTATGCTAGACCTACTGGAGTTTCATTGATCTGTATATATTCTTCATAAATAAAATTTTATTTTGACAAATTTCACAAACTTACATTAAGCCTCCATATGGTTATCAGTTTCATAACTTGACTTTCCCCAGCCAGTCTGTCAAATCCACCATGGGCTGATCCCATTTGACCACCTGTACATATGTCATAGTATGAAAACACTCAGGTTGTTTTTTTTTTTTAAAAAAAAGCACATACTTGTCCAAATCAAAGTTGCCAGAATATTGCTTATACCTTGCTCTAACTCATTTGGAGTGAGCATGTAATTAATATTATTGTCTGTTATGACAGATGCACTGACAGTGATTTAATATGTATTTGCAGTAAGTTAATTTTGTGATATACCTGTTGGGTATTGTACATGATGTCAGCCCATTTTGCAGACAAAAACCAAGTTCCCATAGAGTAAACAGCACATCAATCTAAACAAAATAAATAAATAAATCAGCTGAAAGTCAAACAAAATGGACATTACTGATTGTAGCAATGCAACAGGTTGGGTATTGCTTAGACTTGAAGACAATAGCTCCCAAGTTTGGGACTTGTCTTGGTTATGGTATAAGCTGAAAACATTTTTCTGGAGATCCCAAGTATTATTGACAATGGTTTGTGGTAAGATATGGCATGCAGCTAGATATGCCATGATTGGAGGATCACTCTCTATAATCAAATAATTAATATGATGTATTTTTTGTAATTTACTTTGCTTGCCTTGAGCAATGTTGATGGCAAGACTTTTCTCAGTGTCAAGTGATGTACCCAATGAAACATTGGTAGTGATCAAAAAATAAGACATGTTTTGAATACCACAAGATGTTAGACATCCAGGTTCACCTTCCTTGAGAAAAAATACATGAGATTTGTTAATATATTAACAACATATAGAACTAACAATAAATTGCTGCTGGATATATTGAACTGCATTTGAAATTGCATAGGGAGGATTGGTTTCTAATAAGATGATCATAAGGACAGTTCTAGTAATAGTACTCAAAGTTCTTACCATTGAGATAAATGGTTGTAGGACCAACACCCTCAATAGAGGAGTTCAATACTGATGATGTACTATTTGTACCTGGAAACACCCCAGAGCTGGAAAGGCTCAAGTTTGACATTAAGCTACAAGAGGTTTGCAAAGTGGTTGTGTTAATAGTTGCATTTATGAAGGAAGGATCCATAATATCCAAAATATCATATAGTGTGTTGTTGAGTAGACCATAGGTGGAAATATTTGCAAGAAGGCCTCCTGTTGGTAAATTGCCTGTGTTTGCATATTGAGAGATTACATCTGCAAGAGTGGCAGCGTCATTTGGGCAGGTTATACTTGAATGGACAAAGTAGGTGGAAGTAACATTGAATGCTGTGAACTCCATGATAGCAGAGGAGGCAACATGAAGGATGAAAATGCATGCCAAGTATATCACCACACCAAGGATGGATAGAATGGATGATATTATTTTGGTTTGTTGCCAAAGGACATAAATAGCAGCTCCAAGGCCAGACCATGCTTGGGTAATGTCACTGGTAGCTGTCAAATAATGCCTTCTGTTAACAATTATAGAAATAGCCAGCTGCTGAGTAATGAACACAAGGCCAGCAGTATATAACTAAAATGACAGGAAAATTTGGTCTCTGAAATAAAGAACATATCATGATAAACTCACAACATAGAATGCCTGAAGCACTATGGCCAAGATAGTTGTGATCCAAGGACTATTTGAGAGCATTGTGATGTGATGTTCAGGGTGGAACTTCAAGAGTACAATCAAGAGCATGTGTATGGAAAGAAAAATTCCATGCAGAATCCAACACCACATATGCATATTGTAAAGAGGATTTGATCCTGTTAAATATATAGATTAGCTTAAATACATTAGAGATTATGTAAATCAGGACCTTGAACACCAAATCTTTTCTGGCTGAAGTCATTCTGTTCATGGCTTGTAGTTTCTTGAGGTCCAGATAATTCACATTCCAAATGTGCAAGACAAACATTGGTCTTCATTCCTTTCAACCTGAGTTGATCCAATGTAGAGTCACTACTCATTTTCATGAAATCTTGTAAAGTCATGATATGAGCCAAGATCCACATTATTTCCAAGATATTTGAGCCAGTGACTGTTGTCTTTGTATTGTAGAGATGGAGGTCATGCAGCAACCAGACCACTATGCTCAAAAGAACAATAGAGAGGACTAAACCAGTAACAACCTATCATAGTATAAAATACATACTGCCCATATGTATAAATGCAAACACTCACTTGTGTCATAGAAACCTAAGAATAGAGATCAATTATTGTCAAAACCCAAACAAACAAAGCTTACATTTAATCTTAGAATGGAATTTGCTATTCTGCTTGCTCCAAAAGACTGCCCATAACCTCCATAGTCAAACCCTCCTACACTTGCTATTGGTTTTGAACTCTATATCAGCAAAAAAGGAAATAATACATTATTCAACTAATACTTACCTAACCATACAAATAAAGCTACAACCTGTGCAACAGCACTTTCCATCTCTCCTTTTCCAATGGGTTTGGGAACAGATGGTTGTGGAGTATTTGTACTACCTGCTGGAAACCAAGAGATATTCAACATGTTGTTTAGATATCTACCAAAAAATCACTTGATAAAATGAAAATGCAAATACCCTGAAACTTACAGATCAAATGCAGAAATATTGGCACATTCTTGATTTCCAATAGATAAATCCATTTCAAGACAAGACAAAACAGGTGGATAAGTTAAAGTTTGAATCATATTTATCTAGACAACAATTTAATTCAAAACTATCAGTAGTTCACAAAATAGACCTGCATCTGGAGTCAGACCTGTGGTTTGCCCTGGTGTCCATATGTCCCAGGATGTAGAATCAGTGTTGGTGGATACAGAAAATTCAGCCCTTCCATCTTGTATGGGAAGATTGGCAGGATTGCTGATTGTATTCAAGGAACATGCCACCCAATATGATGTACTAGAGAGGTTAGCAGCAGAAGCTGCTCCAGCTAAGAAAAATATTTGAAAATTAAACAAAGGTTGAGTTGAATTATCCTAGGCTCACTTTCATTCATAACTAGACTCTCAGCATCCACTTGAAGCACACCAGCTAAATTTCCCAGATCCATTTCAGTGGAGGCTTGATAAATTAAATAATTATCACATATTGAACACAACTAAAAAAATTGTTATATGTCTGATATGGCTGGCAATGCAATTGACATACAGGGCTATACTGAACAACTGAGGACACCAGATTTACAGGTCCTGAAAATGTGTTTAAAACATGAAAATAATAGAATAAAAATGCTAACCTACCTGCCATAGTCAGGCTAACCTCCCCAAGTCCATCAATCTCAACATTGTAGGCACCCTTAGTGGAATTCCACAAGACAGTAGAGAGATTTGATAGTAAACCACACTCTGCATTGATAGTAGTTGTATTGACAACAGCCTCAATGTTCACTTGATTAGTTAATGGAACATCATATAGGACATTTCCAGTCAATCCCTTTGCAGTGAGAAATAGTGGCCACAAAGTCATTTGTGGTGAGAAAGCACTCCAGTCAAGGTTGGAGAAAGTGATACTTGAAGGCCATATCAATGTTGATGGAACATCCATGAACGTATCATTGAAAACTTCGAATTGGATGACAGAAGAGGAGATAATGTGAAGGCCGGTGATGCAACTAAGATATGCCAATGTGAGAAGGATCACTGAGAGCGACGAAACCACCTTGGACTGCTGCCACAAGGTGTTCATAGCCGCGCCAATCCCGTTCCAGGCACTGCATATATCGTGTACAGCGGTAAGTTTCTGTCGCTTGCATATCGCTGCAAAGATGGCGAGACGCTGTGTCATGAACACGAGAATGCCGGTGTAAACCTTCAGAACATCATCGTGGACTTGTCATGCACTGAGATGACTCGCAAAACGTACGAGATAAAATGCCTGTAGGAAAGCCTTCAAAAGCACTGTGGCTGTTGTATTGTCGATCGAAGCGGTGAATCGATGCTCCGGGTGCGTAAACAGCATCCCGACGAGCACGACGTGGATCAGGACGAAAACAGAATGGAGCACGTAACACCAGAAACGTAGTGTCATGACATGGCTGCCTTTCGTTCGTATGTTTCCCTGGTCTTCGTCGGGGAGCAGCGCTGGATGAGAATTAGCACTCAGTCATTCTCGCATCGCAGGACCGAAGAAGGCGCTCACTCTCCGTGGATGGGTCTGCTTGAAAAACTGTCGAAGCCAGATCACCTTCCGACGGCGTTCGCGAATCGGTTAGGCTGCGACGACGTGGGGTATTCACGTCGGCGGACATATCTGTGAGGTTTCGCTGTTCGGTTCGGTTGGTAGGGGGAGAAACGCTACAATCGCAGTGCGTGATCCATTCTCACCAACTAACACACGTTGACAAACCACGGCGCGCGAGTGGAGTAATGCACCATGATTCATCCAATCAGAAAGGCGATGCCGCTGTATCTGTCATGAAATCAACGATTCGAGGCCTGATTGGTTATGTAATACTCCGCACGGGCGGACAGAGCGGAGGGAGTCTGTCAAGCCACCAAATGCAACGGTCACGCGCAGATTCAAGATGGGATCGTTCGTTCACCTCCCAATATATTGTATGGGGCCATTCCCTACTGCAACCGTACGTGAGATATCCAGTTTTCCCTTCCATTGGCAAAGAATGTATACCCCTAGTTTTTATAGGGAATGCCCAGGCTTCCGCAGAAGCACCTCCTACCCTCTGAATTCAGCGTCTGGATGGACTCAGCCTGTACGCTGTCAAATACGCTGCGACGTTAACGACGATAAGACACTGGCTAAGATGGCTGCTCTGAGACATCGACGAACGATTATACGAGCGAACACGGCCGCAGACATTGACGAGCCGAGGATTCTTGGCCTTGTGGACATGAATCCACCTGGAAATGGCGTGCTTCGGAGGAGAGCGTTCTACCGCAGGTCAGCCAGCAAACTAACAGGACATCTCCGCATTCACTGTGTTTTTGATGGTGCGGCATGCTTGGAGAAGTGGGCCTTCTCTGCAATGCTGCCGCACGTTTCGTGTCGCGTTCCCATTGTGTCGTGTGGACCCGTGGCTCAATGACGGCACGAACTGCATACTCTGCTCTATCTTGTTCCCGCGCCGAACTGGGCTGAGGAAGCAATTATGGACACAAAAGTCGATTTTAAGAGGTGAATCGCCACCCCCCATCGACCTACCCTTCTGACTCACCGCAATACCTCTACTAGCACACTGGGATAGAATGCATCGATCATCCTCTTCGCAAGGCAGCGCGCCGATACGCTTACACCCATATCAGCAAAGAACTGGTGGCACTATTCCGTCACTTTTGCATGGTGTCTGGAGCACCAATTGGTTTGCTCAAGCTCGCCTGCAGCCAAGTCAATGGAGTTACCGATGCGATGCCTTTCTTCAGCCACCAAGGCAAGTCAAAGGCTCTTTCGCCCAACCCCCTCGGCTAACATGATTTGAACTGCCAGATCTACGGCTACGGTCGAGACACTGCCCTCTGGAGCCCAGGGTAACGCACGCACGCCACCGCGACGTCCGGTCGCTGCCGCACACCGCGCGCTCGCCAGGGTCAATCACGACTCACCCATCCGCTCGATACATCGAGCACCCGCGCGATCTCGGATCCCACAGCAACCACGGTGTTCCGAGCACAGTCGGACCCGCGCGTGTGTCACATCTCAAATCGAACTCGGTGTCTTGTCGCTGCCAAACCGGCACCAGTCGATCACGTACAGGCACGAACGTGCCCCCCTCCAAGCGATTACTTGTGACTTCTCGCCTCTTTTCCATGCCAAGCCGCGCAGAAGCGACTGACGACATCCCCCGGCCCGATGGCCGAGGCTGCATCATCCTCTCGCGCATCGATCCTGGAGGCTTCACCAGGGCCTCTGTGATCACCCACTTCCCACCACCCTGGGATGAGTCAACCTGCAACTGACGTCTCTTTTGGGCGTGCCTTGCCGGCTGAAAAAAAAATGATGGCCCCCATCGTATCGGCAATGGTCAATTCATTTGGCTCGCAGGCGAGCTCGATCATCGTTATCTGACGTTGGTTTATGACCACGCTGCAGCTGCGGCTACTCAGGAAGGATCCGCTGCCGCTGCCCGGTCCGATGAGTCTCCCGCAAGCCCGAGGGCATGTCTCACACATCGATGGGTCTGGCGTTGCATTCATTGCCCCTGTCCCACCCCCTACTACGTACCCCTGGCCTAGACCGCTCCGACCAGACGACGCGATCACACGTTCCCCACAGCCCCTACCGCCACACGGCGCCAGGGGTACAGGGGATCCTTGGAAAAAAGGGTTTATCGCAGGCACGGGACATGTCATGGCCACACGCAAGCGTCGGTTCAAGAGCACAATGCACGCATATGAAATATATATGACCGACATAGGGTCTGTACATCAGTGATGTCCTGGGGGTGTTGATGATGATATCTACGAGAGGCCAATGATGCACGGGTTGAGCTAAATATCAAGGGTCCCAAAAAGGTCCTATCGATCAGGCAAAAAAGAAAACGCCACTCCACGCGGGCGGCAGCCTATAACCCGACCGTAATACGAGTTCCTATCAGACAACAAAAGAGTCCAAAAACGTCGTGCGAGTATCAACGCATCAAGAGCACGATCAACGCCACAAGAAGATAAACACGAAAGAAGTAAGAGGTGTTGCTTTAAGATATGGTGGTGGGGGAAAGCGAAATGGACGGGCATGGACTGTCAGACTGCGGAGTATACAGACGTGGATTTGTGGGGGGTACTAGGTAAAGAGAAAAACCGAGCGCGATTTTTGGATACGGTATGATAGGGTACGTCGGTACGGAGCGTCGTGATGCAGCGTAAGTATATGACACCTGAGAAGAAAGAAGAACAAAAAAGTGGGGGATTGTTGCGCAAGGATCGTTTCGTCGAGCGAGGATACTGTCTGCCCGGTCAGTCCTTCCCAGACCGGGGCGATCAGAACACATCAAAAGGTGACCTACGGGCACGATCACCATTCAAAAAGAGCGAGACAGGAGCTCACAAGCACGACGAGAACACGAGACGAAAACGAAACAGAAACTTGATCATCTCTATCAACCAGTCTAGTCCTGAGGGATCGAGTCGTACGCGGGAGGAATTTCTTTGGGTGGCGCATGTTCCTCGACCGGTGCTCGACCGGCGTCCTGGTGCACGACCACATCCCCACTGCCCTCGGCGGTCTCTGGCTGGGTTGCCAGTGCCAACCCCTGGCCCTGTCCGCTGCGCTCCAGCGCTTCCC
>JBBPMV010000594.1:0-13744 GCA_038090495.1 Heimioporus retisporus | reverse complement strand
AGATCATGCCTTCCTTGACGAGAAGGATCATGTAGCGATTCAGGTGGAAGCGTTGCGTCGCCGCGTATACTTCGAGCGCTTCCTTGATCAGCTGGTAGATGACCAGCAGACACATCACGGCGCCAAGGGCGATCATGCCGCTGTCAGCGACCGTGCTTACGGTGCCCGCGGCGACGGAGCTCTCCGGCGAGACGCAAAACGAAAAGTTGAGCAGATGAGCGGTCTTTGCTATGCGTACGAATCGGCCCCGGGGAAGAGGAGGATGGGCGCAAACGCCGTCAGTAAGCTTGTACGTCGTCACATCGCGAGGCACCACATACCCGTGCCTCTGTGTTCAGTTGTATGTGAAATGCAATCGACCAGAAACGAGACGATCTCGAAGGCATACAGCACGACGAGGACACCGAGGATGGGCTTAGATCGACTGCACACTGCCCACACGCGAAGAATCATCGCCACTTGAATAAATGCGTGTGAGAGGACTCGCAGGACTGAAAAAAGAAGGCGAGCAGGAAATCGAAGTCTCACGTTCCGCGGTAGCGATAAAGATCAATTGAACCCAATCTCCCATGATGGCCGTTATTTCGCCTTTCAAAAAAAAAACCCCCTTTATCAGAGTGGACATGAGAGGAGTAGAACATCCCCCGCTCACATCTGTTCAAGGCGATCCGTTGGTCTCGAAAAAAAAAAAAAGATCGTTTATCTAAGACAAAACGGAAACACGTACGCCTAGCGCGATTTGCATGAGTGCGCTTCGTTTAGCATGTAGTAACATGAGCCGTCACCTTTGCAGGTCCAGTGAAAAGAGTGCTTCCCCCTTGAAATCACGGAGCCGGGGTGAGCCCAACGAGTTGAGAACGTCATTCCCGAACGTACAGAGGGCATAAATCCTTGCAACATAATGGTCAAGCGACGGCCGATAAATAGTCGTAAAGAGTTCAGACATACATGACAGTAGACAGCCCGAAGTAGCGCGTCTAGAGATTGATTCGAGATTAGCAAAAGCAAAGCGGCGGCGAGAGAAAGCGAGGAACACCGACGAGAACAAACAAGGTAGATATCCATGTCCACGGCTTTTTCTAGACGCGATTGTTCAGCGTGTAAAAGCAAGTCCGAAGTTGGGCGTATATGCCGCTGACCCAGATGTACTCTACCTGGCGAGATCATTAGCCAAAGAGAAACGTCGTGATAATTGCATAGCAACACGTACTTCGTCCGAGAGCGTCAAGACTGAACTACGAAGTTAGCCCTGCGTGCAGAAACGGGCACAGACAACGCTCTACTGACCGTAATCATACCCGACGGCGGCGAGAACCACGACTGCAATACGATCGAGTTCAGTGGACGAAAAGAGCATACGGGTTGTATGGAAAACGCACGGGTAGCGTAATCATTGATCAGAATGGCTTCGACGATCGACTGGAGCTCCTTGGAGGACAGCATAAGGTCGATCTTTTCAGCCAAGGAGACGATTTATCTACCTCAGAGACATCGGAGGCAAAAAGGGACCCCGCCATCACGCGATCGAGGTTCACCCGCGGGGCTGAGATCAAACAGACGCTGGCACGTGGACAGCGGAAGCATACACGACATCAACTCCTCCATTTCTCCCGCTGATCGGCTCCTGAACAGACCGTTGTGATGCATACAGTTATCCGAGAACGTTGGTACGTTCGTATTAATTAGTGTTTCATCCTCTGGCGAAGCGTACCTGGGCAACGATGTGAACGGTGGTGGGTCTGTGGAAGGACCGCGACTCGCCACGACACGCTTCGACGTGAGATGTGCTCCGAGCGCTCGAATCTATGAAAAGAATACTGCCCGTTTGGCCAGACGGGGGAAAAATATAAGCCCGATCCCAGCGTCTAGCTTCGCAAACTGGGACGCGTCGCTAGAAAGATCCTCCGGTCGACGTAGCGCGCGCCGCGTAGGTCTGATGCCGGAAAATTATATCACGCGGTTGGACACCTGGGGTGAGAAACGAAAGAGGACGAGCAGCGAAAAAAAATGGATTGAAACGCGAACGCGCTTTGAATTCGACGCGTTTCGGGGAATGCATCGACTTCGACGTGGCATGATTGCATGTGATGAGAAACCCGCGCGCCCTCCAAAACAAAAGGGAACGACTGGGGCCTGGTCTGTGGCACAAGCGTTGTTTGAAGGGGCTGGAACAGGTCAAGAGATGATGAGGGAGGCTATGTACTTCCGGCCCGGGAAAACCCGAACGTCTGTCAACGCCACTGTCACGATACTTGTACAAATGTACGCACCAAATCACTCGTCTTTCTGCCTCGTACCTCTGATGGTGCCCCCGTCGACAGAAGCATTTAGAAGGTGCTTTCGGCGCTGGAGCATCCCAGCACGTTCCTCCTTCGGAGCAATAAGTGCCTTGTATTCCTTGTTGGAGAACGAGGTACAGGACAGAAGGAGCGTGACCTCCAATCAATTAGTGAGTGGGATTGTACTAAATATACAGATTGGGCTGTTCCCCAGCCATCAAGACATTCACGTGAAGCACGGGTACACGAAAAGATATCGTACGGTATGAAAGATGGGTAAGACAAACGGGAACGGCATACGAACGAGAACATACAGTACAGCACAAGGAACAAAATGTCGGCATACATACAACGCATAGGGAAAAGAGCCAAAAAAAAAACGCATATTCATGATCATACCGTGCATCACAACCGCGATCCCTCACCGGCCCGAGCTTCACACACGGAACGCATCCCATCCGTACTCGCTCAGATAGCACCACCCCAGCACCGCCGGCAGCCCCACCGTCACCACCGCCAACAACATCGCCTGCCCGCACGCACACGCGCGTCAGCCCCAAGCTCTCGAACGCAGAAATCCCGACACGCACCGTCGCCAGCAGCCCGATCGCGTCCACCAACCGACCGAGCGTCGCCGCATGCACCCACATCCACGCGTTCTCGCACGCCGTCACGATCGCTAGACGTCGCCGGCGCATCGCACGCGCGCCCTCGGACGGCGTCGGCTCTGTTTTGCACCCGCGTCAACAAGAACGGCACGTAAAGTTGGGCAACGACACGCACCGAATAGCTTCAGCACGCCCCCCTCCTCCGACAGCACGCGGAGCGCGAGCGGGGAGACGTACTCGGGGTGTGCGGTCTCGAACCGCACGCGGCGGCAGGGGTCGATCGGCTGCGAAGTCGTCAGCGGGTGCTGGGGGTGGAGTGAGGGTGAGGGGGGTTAGGGAGCGTACCGCACAGCCGTACAGGGTCCATTTGGACCGGACCCGCGCGAGCGGGAGCCGCCCGGCGTGGTCGAGGGGAAAGTCGGCGACGAGCGCGCTGTGGCGCATGACGAACTCGGATTCGTCGCACCCGGGGGTCCAGTCGACGTAGACGTGCACGCGGACGTGTCTGCGCAGGCGGGGTTATGGGCGGATGGACGGGCAGAGGCAGAAAGGAAAGGGAAGGGGACGTACCGCGGAGGGGGCCGCGGCGGGAGCGTCTTGACGATCTTCCACATCTCGTTCAGGTGTTCTTGGGGCGTCGGGTAGACCAGCGCGGTGAGCCCGTCGAACGGCGCCATCGTCGTCTGTCGGTTGTCGGTTGTCTTCGTGTCGATGTGCGTGTGTTGTTCTTTTCTTGTCTTCTTCTGTTCTTTGAGGCAGCACGCTCACCCGTTCATCCGGTCGTCGCGCGGAGGTTGGCCAACGGGTTGACCATGTTAACGACCCATATGTATGCCAGCGACTAGGCCTGGCATGCAGACCTTGTATTTCGAAATACAATGTATGCATGGTAACCATCCGACTCGCCTTGTATTTTTTTTGAATTGCTTTCATTTTCGGTTGCGGGCGAACCTAGCTCGGTTCCCACCTTTCGAACATAAGAATCGTTAGCGACATGTGTGGTCGAATATGTCAAATGCTCCCCCACACTCCCACAGTCGATCGAATGGCACGTGAACAAAGATCGAGAAATGTCGCGCGTCTCGATCGGAGACAGCCGTGCAAGGACCCCGGGCGCACATGAAAGAGCCGAGCCCCAGGGAGTCATGTCTCAAAAACAAAAACCACGCCTTTTTTTTCCACTTGATCTTCAATCAGTAGAACGATCATTCTCTCACATACTCACCCGAGGGGGAGACTCCTTTCCCGGCCGTCTCCGATCGAGGCGCGCAACATTTCTCCGATTCTCTTGATCCATGTACTTACGGAAGCAGCCGTAATCCACCCGCCCGCCATCAAATACAGAAGAAATGTGGCCATTTTTCGACACGCTCGTACATCTATGGTATGTACTCTCGTCCTCGGCGTGCAACATGGATATTTCGCATGCGACACACATAAAAGCAAAAGGTGAAAGAAGAAAAGGTCCCCTTAAATAAGAATGGATGAAAGGAACGACGCGCGGTTGGGTAGGGGTGTAGTTGCCCAAGGCAGGATCCATATTAAAAAAGTGGAAAAAAGTGATCAGTAACCGTCAGTGAGGGTATGTACCGAATGGCGCGCGGGAGGATATGCACATTAGTCAAACTGGCTATCATCGAACGAAAGCAAGAGAGAGAGCAGGTCCGAGTCATTTTTCGAGACACTTTATACCAGCAGGCATCCCGCCAAGAAGGATGCGACAAGACAGACGGTCATGGAGACGACCGTGCTGGACGAGGCACCGCTCGTTCCGGTACTACCGGTGCCACTCACCGGCCCCGACGAGGCTGTGGGGACGGTGCCCGTGAACGCAGGCGTCCCGGAAGCAGTACCACCATCTATTCATATCCAGTCAGTCACGGACTCGATAAACACGCCGGAAACACACGCACTTGCGACATTCAGACCGTTCGCGAGCTGCGCAAACCCGACCGCGGGAGGGTTGGCTTGGAAGACCGAGTACACGTTCTTGAGGAAGGTGTCGCCCACAATCCACGCCGGGACGCCTCCCCCGCTCCCGACCGTACTTCCGATATCGAAGATACCGCCCGCGCACATCGAACTGCCCGTGCTGACCTGACCCAAGTTCATGTCATCCGGGCTGATCGACCAGGTGTTGCCACCGAAGTTGAGGGAAGCCTGCACGGAGGTACTGCACGCTGTATGGGTCCTGTGAACAGCAAGACACAGCAAACAAGCATGCGACACTCACGGAATGAGTACAAGCCCTGGTTCGCCCCTGTCAGCGCAACGGAATTGGGCACGTTGGACCAGAATTCCTGGACGACGCTCGAAGGCCCGCCAATGAGGGTGGTACCGGTATCGATGGCAGCGAGGCCATCGGCACCCGAAATAGTGATCGACTTGCCCTGAACCGTCACGGCTGGACAAGACCGAGGTAAATTAGACGCCAAAGAAGTCAAGCAGAAAGAACCTACTCTGAACCTGCTGGAGCCAGTAGGAAGGCGTGCTACCACTGGGCATGTTGACAAAGTCGATGTTGCCGGTGTACAGACTGGTGTTGGTGCCTCCGAGAGTAAAGGTGCCACCGGGGGCGCTGGTGAGTGGATTGGGATCGGTGACCCAACGCTCGAGGTAGAAGCTGAAGACGGGGGAGGAATACTTGTTTTGGCTGTAAAGGGTCTGCCAGAACGGCGTGACGTTGAGGGCAGAGATGGTCTCCCATCCGAGACCCATGATGCCAGACAAGTTGTCGCTGAGCATACCATCCGTGGTAGCTACCACGGAAACTGGGGAGAATATGAGTGATTAGCGACGACGAGCGAGAGACGGAGACGGACGGAGGGTCTGGGGCGCAATGGTGAAATCCGCAAAGGAGACGGTGTCTTGGGACACATAGCCACCGACCTCGCCGGATCCGTAGGTGATTATGACCGGCGTGGACTCGTTTTTGTACGTCGAGGATTGTGACGGGTTAAAGAGAGGAACGCCCGAACAAGTGTCGCACTGATTGGCGGCGACCCATAGATCAGAAGAACCTGATGCCGAGTGAGCCGAAGACAAGGGGGACACAGGGAAGCGAGGACTTGCCGGTGTCAAGGATGAGATTAAAAGTTTGAGCGCTGGGGGAACGGAATCAACGGAGGACCAGACACGAAGAAGAAAGATGCATACGGGGTGCCTATGCTAACGACTGCAGAATAGCTGGAATCGTTTGCCTGTGCAAGGGTGGTGAGGCGAGGCAAGGATGATCAGGAGCGGCAGTACCTCATCCGTGATAGAGGTAGACGTCGTTGACCGTTTTTGATTGGTGGTATAACCGTACTTGAGCCGAAGGGCCTCCATGGCCTGTGACAGGCCGGCCACACGGTCCTCGGAAGAGACGTAGCGCCGGGCGATGGGGAGGTGTATGGGAGCCGCATCGGGCTCGGGGCTGGGTGCTGCCAGAGCGACCTGGAGGAGGAGGGCGAGGGGGAGGAGGGAGGAGGGAAACATTACAGGGCGGGGTACGATTTGGGAGCTGGGCAGGAATATATAATAGCGAGCCAGCAGACAACGAGACAGTGCAAAATGCTGCGCACCGTGAGTTCCGTCCTTTTTTTATAAGGAGCTCGTCCTCGTCTTGGCAATACGACACCATCATTAACCCAATCGGAAGTAGACCGACCCTGGTCATTGTCCGTGTCATTGTCAGGGCCGGCCGGGCGGTGCCAGGAGGACAGACATCCCACAAAAGTGACCGGGGTTCGCGCACACCGACGCCCCGCCCACCATGAAGCGGGCCCAAGAGACCACCCCGTCCCCGCAACACAAGAAACCAAAGGTGCTCGACGATGCGGACCCAACGTGGACCCGCGTGGAGCGCCGCAAAGCGAAAAAGGCCAGGAAACTCGAGGCAAAACACGATGTACGGCTGCCCTTGTTCCTCCGGCGTGGCCAGCACTCGAATCACTCCTTCCCCATAGGCACTGATGCCAAGATTCATGTACGTGAACGGCGAGATCGTCAGGCGCAAGGACGCCATTCATATCGACGTGAGTGTCCTCGCTGTCGACCACGCCCACCCGCGATTTCCCCCCCTCCAGGACGTGCGAGATCTCCTCTTGCACATCGTCGCCGACGCACCGCCCCCCAACTGGGTCAAGATCGAGGTCCTTTTTTTTTCTTCTCTCAGCCTTCTCCAAACACTCACATCTCCCCCGCAACAGAATGCCCGGTCCATCGAAAAGGCCGTCGTGCTCTTGATACCAGGCATACTCCCCGACTCTCTCGCCCTACCGCCGCCACCCACGTCGGCCACAGCGAACCCCAACGTCCCAGTTGCAATCCCACTACCGACCGAATCAGACACGCCCTTTCCGTTCATCGCCTCGACGTTCAGCCATGCCTGTCCGACACGCGCACCCGGCGACCAATCCAGAATGTACTCGGTGCTCGGCGCCTTCTTCCAGGGTCCCCTCAGCGGCGAGGAGAAAAAAAGACGCCTCGAGGCCAGGATTGCCTGTACGCCCCTCCGCTGTCCCGTCTCGACCCTTACACAGCCACATTGCAGCAGAGCGTGCATTCGACAAGGATCCGTCCCTATACCTGCTCACCCTGCAGCAAATGATAGAAAACGATTATCCGATACCGTCCTACATGGCAGACGTGTTTGAAAAACCTCCAGGTTGGGTCGAGACCCCACAATCCCCTACCGAGTCCATCCTGCTTTTACCACACGACAAACAACGTTCAAAAGTGTATGCCATCGACTGTGAGATGGTGCCTCGTCCACTGTTCTGTTTAACTCCCACCCACTGAACCCGACGCAGTGTCTGACAGAAGATGGCAAGGAACTGACCCGGGTCTGCGTGATTGACTACGAATCCGGGATCGTCGTCTACGACACCCTCGTAAAGCCACCCAAACCCGTCACGGACTACCTTACAAAGTGATCTCATCTCGTGTCTAATCATCATGCCTGCTCATCTGCCATCACCCAGGTGGTCGGGCATCACCGAAGCCCATCTCGCATCCGCCGAAACGACCCTCGCCCAAGTCCAAACCCATCTCCTCGCGATCCTCGCTCCCCAAGGCGGCCCCACCTCCATCCTCCTCGGCCACTCGCTCGAATCCGACCTCAAAGCCCTCCGCATCTGCCATCCGCTCTGCATCGACACCGCGCTCGTGTACCACCATCCCCGCGGCCGGCCGCTCAAACCCGGCCTCGCATGGCTTACCAAAAAGTGGTGTCGTCGCGAGATCCAAACCCGCGGCGACGGCGGACACGACCCCGAGGAGGACGCACGCGCGTGCGTCGAGCTCCTCCGGCTCAAGATCCAAAACGGGGCCGGGTTCGGCGAGTTCAAGACGGACTACGAGAGCATCTTTGAGCGGATGGCGAGGTCGAGCGGCAGGGGCCGGGGGCCGGTTAGAGCCGCCGTGGTGGACCACGGCCAGCCGGGAGTGATGCACGGGTCGAAGGCGACGACGGCGATCGGGTGCGCGAGCGACGAAGAGGTGCTCCAAGGTCTGATCCAAACCCTGCCCGCGCACGAGTTCGTGTTCGGGCGGCTGACGAGCGTGGCGGACGCGCGCGGATGTGCGTCCCTCTCTCTTTAGTTCGCGTCGTGTCTTTTCTTTCGTTGTTGACGCGAACGGACTGCTAGGGCTGACACCCAAGTCGATGGTGGGGGACGCACCCGTGGTCGCGCCGACGGAACCCTCGCCGGAAACGCTCACCGCCGCGCAAACGACGCTCGACGGTCAGCTCGCGACGCTCTACGCGACGCTGCCGGCACGCACCGCCTTGGTGATCTTCACAGGGCATTCTGATCCACGCCAAATGGCGTCCCTGAACGCGCGCAAGGTGGCGTTCGAGACCGCGATCAAGGGCGGGAAAAAAGCGGAGGAGATGGACAGGTCCGAGTGGTGGACCGCGAGCGATGGGAGGGCGCTCGAGGAGGAGGTGGAAAAAGCGAAGCGGGGGCTGTTGTTCCTTGGCATCAAGTAGTGTGTGTGCGTTGTATGTTGTGTTTGTGTGTGATCCGTACCTGCATGAAGCGCAAATGATATGAAGATTAATTTTGGTTCAGATCGACGTACGGCCTGGGACTAGTCCATTGAGGGAGAAGCGCAAGAAGGGAAGTTGCTGTTTCTGGGCGTTGGGTTACAGGCACAGTATGCTGTATGCACTGGATATGATGGCTTCACAGCATTTTTCCCCCAGTAGGATCAAACGTATGCTGTATACCGTCGAGGGACATGTCGATGGGGCAATCGAAGTTCGAAAAACCAAAACCTGTTCCCCCCGCCGCCCTGGCTTGTTCCCACCGCTGTCGTTCATAATGCAAGTAAATTATAATTACCGGGCTTGGCGGGCGATCCGACGACTCGTGAGTCTACCACCTGCGTGGGCGTGTGCGCGCCACTAGTGCTGGTGCGGTCCTAGTTCGGTTCTTCCAATCAACAGCGGCGGGCGAAAATTTTCGGTTCGTTAGCGCGGGCGGTGCACAGGAACCGTTGACGCTCTGCATGGTTGTCAAGTCGAAGCCTTCCTTGCGAGATGGGCCTTCCATTCTGCCAAGCGGTTTAGATGCCGCTACTCGAGCAGAGGTCTCGTGATGCCGTTCATATTCCCCTGGGTGGGTGGTTCGGGTGCCTGGGGCACGGGGGGGCACAAATCACGATCTGGAGCGCCACCCGCAGAGGCCTTGGCTCTCTTGATCCGGTTTACGTTTGGATGGGTGGGTGGGCATCCCGACGGGACCCGACGGTGAACGAAACGTCCTTCTACGTCCCCTCGGGTGGAGAACTTCTGCGTCAGGTACAGAGAGGACGGTTTGTTCACTGTGGAAGCGCCACAATGATATATTGTCAAGCACTGTCGCGAAGCTTCGCCGTTCGGGCGCGCCACCCCGGCGGCCACAGTGCCAGTGCCAGTGGGGGTGAGGTGGGGAATATAACCATAAGAGTTGTGTGGCTGGAAGAGTCTCGGTATATAAATGCTTTGCCTAGGCCTGGTCACTGGATCGTATATATAGTCATCGACGCCCCCGGAGAACGTTTGCGGGGCCCGAGCGTGCCGCGAGTACTATGTATGTGCGCGGGGACATTTGCTCTCGAGTCAGCCTTGGTCCTTTTGGACGCCGGTGTCACGGATATTCGGGGTGGAAGCGGCGTAGGACGAACTCGGGCGAGGATGCTCCCGGGCTGATCGATCTGTCTTGCCTAAGTAAGTGGTCCTGGGTAAAAAAAAAACGATGCCCACGGTGGGAGCATCACTTCGTCCTACATGTTCTCCTTTCTAGCAAGCGTCGCCGCAGCTATTGCGCCACCCCAGCCCCCAGTACCTAAAGAGGATCGACCGAGTGACTCTCCCCCGACTCCCTCTCAGTCGCGTGATCAATCCCAATCCCATGAGCTCTCCCACCAGGAAGACCCCCACCAGGAGCGTCAACGCCATGAGCAGACGAAGACATCGCTTTACTGGGCAGCGGGCCTGGCCGTTGCCGGCTACGCGCTATACAAGTTTGTCACCACAGACGATGGAGATCCCTCTTCCCCGACCCGTCACCAATCTGAGCCCCACCACGAGCGGCGCCCAGAGCAGGATAGAAGTTACGAGTTCGACGCGGAACAGCTCGACGCTGAAGCGAGCACCGTCAGATTCGAAAGTAGTAAGCCCATCTCCGAGATATTCGTGGCAGCCAAGCTCAAAGCGTTCACAGAAAATAACAGGGTAAGGTGTCACTCAGTAAAGACCTCGCCTCTCGCTGCACGGTTTTGCAGGGCCAACCGCTTCCTAAACTGGATCTTCATGGTTTCAACGTGGAAGCAGCCATTAAACGTACTGAGGAATTCCTCGCAGATGCTCGTCAGAGAGGCGACCGCGCGGTCCATATAATCGTCGGTACATCCGCTATTGTTCCCTCTTCTCCGTCCGCGAGCTCAACTTTGGTCTTGTGATCTCTGCCAAGGTCAAGGCAAACATTCCAACAATGGCATCCCCGTAGTCGGACCTGAGATACTGAGAGAGGTGCGGATATGAGCTTCTCCGTTGGGCGTTTTTTTACCATCACCAACTAGTTTTCTATGCGTGGGTTTACGGTCAAGGAGGCCCCAGGAAACCCAGGCATGCTGGTGGTGGTGCTGGACAACCGAAGGTCTCGGTGAATGTGGAATTATTTCGTGCTAGATCAAATTGAAACCATGACGCTCTGCGTCAGCGCTTCGATGCTATGTGGTCGCAAGAATCCAGTCGGTGCGGTATGACACCCTCCGTGGAGGGTCTTTGAAGACTTAATGTGTGGGATCCGGGATAGGGTGATCATGCACTGGCCCGCGTGAGCCTAAGAGAAGACTTGAACGGGCCGGGCACCCTGCCACGCTATCGAACCCGGAAAGAGCAGAGGATGCCGCTGCAAGCGGCGCGCACCATGGAACCAGTACCGGCAGTGGTATCTACGAGCCGTGGGTTCATATCTGCGATCACCATCGACGGAGCGATCTCGGGGCATGGGCCAAGCACAGCCAAGTTCACTGTGACCACTCTCGCATACCGAGGCCGACAGGGACTGGATCGGAGTTGTTCGTAAACTGTTGTCACTCATGCGCATGCATGCTTTGGACATGTTCTCGTTCATCCTTGGTCTGGTAACTGGAGCGGGCAGTTTACGATCGTCGCGTCATCATCATGATTGCTTACGACCCCCCAAACCGCGGATGACTGTGAGACATATTTTCCCCTCGTGGTGGGACCCTGCTTGTTGCTGTGCATAACTGGGGTTGACAGTGGAAATAGCACGCGTTCTATCTTGCCTCCGTGTTTTGCTCTGCCCCGCATGTTCCCCTTGATAGCAGGCGTCGCCGTAGCTGTTGCGCTATGCTATTTAATATCCTCAAACAATCAACCTCCCCCGACTGGTTCTCAGTTACACCAATCCCATCAGCGTCCCCACCATAAGCGCTCCCATCGTGAGAGCCACCGCCATGAGGACCCCCGCCGTGAGCGCCCACGCCATGAAGACCAGCGTCATGTTCCCCATCACGACCCTCCCACCACCATCAAAGACCCCGCGTCCCTCCGAGCCAGGGCGAAGGAAGAAGCACAAATGATGTCTCAGTGTTTCCAACAGAGCCAAGAGGCCTACGAACGCCGTGACCACGCCAGAGCCAAGAGCCTGTCAGAGCAAGGCAAACGCCATGAGCAGAAGATGGAAAAATTCAACGCTAAAGCGAGCGCCATGATCTATAAAGGTAAGCCCGTCGTTTCCTAAAAATGCTCTCGATCAGCCAGGTTCAAAAAGTGCTCGCAGAAAATAACCGGGTAGGCCGCCGCTCGGTAAAGACTTCGTACCTCGCTGCACGATGTTCCAGGACCGACCCCCCTCCGAGGTGGACCTTCATGGTCTCTACGTGACAGAAGCCATCGGGTATACCGAGAAAGCTCTCAAAGAGGGTCTTCGAAGGGGCGATCCCGAGCTTCGTTTCATCGTTGGTACGTCCATATTCCCTCGTTTCCGTCCGTGACTTCGACTTTGGTTCTGTTGGTCTTTTCCAAGGCCAAGGTAATCATTCCGATGGCGGCATCCCCAAGCTCAAACCGGAGATACTAAGATTCTTACGAAGGTGAGCCTCTCTATCAAGCGTTCTCGCCGTCACCAACTGGCTTTCTAGACGTGGGTTCGAGGTCGAGGTAGACCCAAGAAATCCAGGCGTGCTGGTGGTGGTGTTAGACGACTGAAGCTCGCCATGAATGAGAAATTAGTTTGTGTTGAATCAAGACCTACAGTCTTGACGCATCCAAGATGCTGGGTGACGATGTGGCCGCTAGGATGCTGCAGAGCCTGAGCGTGCGCAGATGGGTAGGTATATGCGCGCGGACGTGTTCTTGAACTGGTCTGGATGCTGGTGTCGCGTCGTCCGTGTGAGCGGTGTAGGATAGGGTGCCTAGGCTGATTGATTGATTCGGACTGGTGACCTGTTGGAGAACATGCGTAACTGGCCGACAAGGTTCCAAATATAATAACGTACGTAAAGAAAGTGTACAAAACAAGGTCCTGGATATGGAACGATGCCTGTCTCTCGACATTGGAAGCAGACTTATCCGAGTCCGTTTGGGTGGCGCAAGATGAAGTGATAATTCCCGCGGAGGGTTGGTCAAAGCTCGAAGTTCCAGGGCTTGGGGATGCGATGGGTGATCGTGTGTGCATCTGAGAAGACAAACGGGGCCGTTCCATGGAACCTGGTAGTGGTACTTACTGGCCGTGGGTGCACCTCACGGCCACCAACGACAGAATGGTACGCTCAGGCTTCCAGGCGTTGCTAGTCCAGCAGCACCTCAGTGGCCGTCCGATGGCGGCTGAAGAACCGTGCTCTAGACATGTTCTCACGCATCCGCGGTCTTTGGTGACTCTGGCAGCCGGCGAGCAGTTTACGACTGTCGTGATCGCTTATGACTGCCCGGCAGACCGCGGGTGATTACATAATTGACTTCATGGGGCTCCTTCATTAGTAGTGTGGCACGCTTTCCTCTCGTGGCCTGTTGCTGTGCATCGCTGGGCAATGGGCATCGAGTAGAGATAACACGCGCCTCCGTGTATTACTCCTGTTCCCAGTCCCCCATGTTCTACCTGATAGCAGGCATCACGGTTGTCGCACTTATTGTTGCGCCATATCAGCTACTAGTCTCCGATAACGATCGATTCCACCTTCCCCCGACTCGCTCTCAATCGCTCCAATATTCCCGGGAGCGCTCCCACGATGAAGACCACCACGACGAGGACCCCCATCATGAGCACCCCCGCCAAGAGCGCGTACGCGATGAGGACGTAGAAGGAATGCTCTTCTGCGCAGGAGTCTTGGCGGCTGCCTTTTTTCTTTTTTTATTTCTTC
>JBBPMV010000593.1:0-13751 GCA_038090495.1 Heimioporus retisporus | reverse complement strand
CCACCAGCATATCACGGACAGGACCTCCCGTACTACTTTTATAAGTGAGCGGTCATAAGCACCTCTTTTTTTTTGTTCGTGGCCTTCTCATTTTCTGTCACGCGATCAGCGCGAGAGCTCCCCCTCCATACAACAACACGCAGTTTATCACCACTTTTTCGCAATCGTTCATGTCCTTTGCCAAGCACTACGACGTCAACGTCAAGTTCGACCCGACTGACAACATCACGCCCGAGTGGGACACATACCTAGGGTTTCCTGGCCTGTCGCGATCAGAGATGCTGTTCAATCGGACCGCAGAGGGAGAGCCCGTCGTCACGCCCGTTGTGACGGATCCGAAGCTGATCGAGCGATGCAGGTACGTGTGTTGCTGTTCGTTGTTGTCTTAGCGTGGCCATGCAAGCTGACGTTGGCCTCTCTCTCTCTTTTTCTTCCTCTTGGGAATCCAGGTTTTGGTGGTCGGTAACGCCTATGACGGCACAATAAGCAGAGACATCCCGGACGAGGAAATCTAGGCGGGGCACGAGGGCCCCGAGGGTTCCTTCGCACGTCCAGGTAGATCATCACGCGACTTGTACGGGGGGCTTTTGGTTGATTACATATACATATATTTCTCGCACTGAAATCGGGCCGTCTGCATGCCGTGTTGGTTATCGAATTCATGATAATAGCATGTGCAAGGCTGACATCACCGAGCCGCGATAGGTCCTTTCAGCCAACTGCATAGCAAAGTCAAGGATGGCAGTCGCAACAAGGTCTTTTACGACGAATTTGGCAGACAGGTTTGATCACTAGACTAGCTGCCGCCCCGCATCATGCGCCTGCGTCACCATCAGCTCCCCGAACTCAACCATAACATGAGGTCCAGAAGTATGTCGGGTGAAGTGGGATTTAATCCGTGGGTGCGTAGGTGTCGCTTGGCGTTGGATCGAACTGCGAAGCTTTTTCCGCAGTCGGGTACGACGCATTTGTAGGCTGACCGCAAGTTCGTTTCATTCAGCAAGTTGCTCATCAACGATGCGCAAAAGAGGCACGTACGCTTGGCACCCGAGTGGGTAGCCATGTGCGTTGCCAGGCCACTCGGCCGCGGGAATATCTTCCCGCACTTTGAACACTGGTGTATCTTCAACTTCTTCTTTTCCTCGCCGCCGGATGTCCTTTGGTCGCTGGGACGATGATTTGTGGGGTTGTGTGGGGATGGGGGGAGAATACTGCTGAAAGTTGGCGCTGGGGGGCGGATCAGGCTCGTTTGGGCTCCCTTTTCACTGTCGTGCTGAAACCCCATGCTGGGGCCCTGTAGCCCTGCGCTCCCGAAAGAAGTCGAGGATTGAGGCGAGAGCGTCGACGAAGGTGACATCTGGGTGAACCCTGTCTTGTCATCCCCTATCATACTCATGTCTGTTGCCCTCCCTATAGCATGCTCAGGAGCCATCCCACCAGACCAGTCCATGGTCACGGGGCTACAACCAGCATGAATAAATATCTTGGTCAGCTCCAAACGTAATGATCCATCATATGCGATGACCACATGATGAAGAACGGTGGTGCCATCTGGAAAGGTGGAATGTACACTGGCGCCATTGCGAATCATGAATCGAACACGTTGGGGAGTCCAGTGTCCGCACGTTATGATCAACAAGTCTTGAGAACATGGGACATCATAAGGAAGTAGTTGGTCCATGACTGAAGGGTATGCACGCAGAGCGGCAACTTCAAAAACGGTTTCTGCTTTAGAATTATGGATGATGGGATTGCAACCAGCTTCTAGAAAGATCTTGACCAAGCTCCAACACGTAGGTTCGCTGTACCCAACGACAGCGAGGTGGAGGACGGTATCCCCGTCGGATGTGATGGCATGAACATCCGCGCCTTTGTTGATCATGTACCGGATTGAATGCGGAGTCCAGTGTCCCCGTAGTGCGATCAGGTCACGAGGAATTGGGACGTCGTGGGAAACTAAGTAGTCCACCACCTTCAAATAGCCACGCTTGATCGCAATGTCAGAAACTGTTTCGTCAGAGGAATTGCGGGCGACGAGATTGCACCCAGCTTCGATAAAGATTTTGACCAAGTCCAGACACATCGGTTCTGCCAAGGGCGCATTGACGGCAAGATGGAGAACAGTATTCCCGTTGGATGTGGCGGAATGTACATTGGCACCATTGTGAATCATCAATTTGACAGTCCGGGGAGTCCAGTATTTCGATATTAATGTGACCAGCAGATCTGGCGGACAAGGGTTGTAGGATGAAAGTAAAAAATCCACCACTGAGGAGTAATTGCGTGTAGCGGCCACTTCAAAGGCCGTTTTCCCTTCGGAGTTGCGGGCGAGGGGCTCACAGCCAGCTTCCACAAGAATCTTGATGATGTCCAAACACATCGGTTCACCGTACTCGGTAACTGCGAGGTGAAGTACGGTGTTCCCATCGGACGTGGTGGAGTGTATGTTGGCACCCTTTTGAACGAGGTATTTGATCGTCCCAGCAGTTGAGACAAGCTTCTGCAACGCAACCAACAGGATGTCTGAAGGAAGGAGGACATTACGGGAGAGTAAGAAATCCACCAATGACATGTATCCACGTCTGATGGCGGTTTCAAGAACTGTTTGCCCCCTGGAATTGCAGTGGTTGGGATTACAACCCGCATCAGTGAAGAACTTCGCCAAGTTCAAACAGATTGGTTCGGCATATTCTAGGACAGCGAGATGAAGCAAGTTATTTCCAGACAATGTTGTGGATTCCACATTGATGCCCTTCCAAAATAGATATTGGATCATCCTTGGAGGACAGCGTATCTGCATGGCAGTCAATAAGGTGTTGGGAGGATATGGGACACCACAAAGGAGAAATTCCAATACTAGTGTGTATCCACGCTTTACAGCAATATCAAGCACTGAGCGACCAGCGTAATTGTGGACAACAGGGTCACACCCAGCTTCGAGAAAGACTGTGACCAGCTTCAAAGACATCGGCTCGTCATACTCCATCAAGGCGAGATGAAGCACATTATTGCCATCAGGTCTAGTACAATGCACATCTGCCCCTTTATGAATCATGGATTTCACTACTGAGGGGGCCCAGTGTCTCCGCAGTGTCAGTAGAATGTCTGAAGGGCATGGAACACCATGGAAGAGCAAGAGGTCCACGACTAGAATGTGTTCACGTCTTATTGCTATATCCAAAACTGTTTCGCCCCGAGAGTTGTGACTGTTGGGGTTACAACCAGCGGCTATAAGCATATTGACTAACTCCAAACTGCGCGTTTCCAGGGAGCACATTGCAGCGAGATGGAGCGCCGTATCCTCACGGCCATCTGAGACGGTGTTTACATCGACTCCATTGCGGAGCAAGAGACTGACTACAGAGACTGTCTCGGGAGTGTCCCCGGTAGATGCAATGAGCAGGAACCGAGCAGGAGGGGGCTGGCCTGGTGGAAGCAGAAGCTCAAGCATTGACACATGGGCCGCATGTATAGCTCGTTCGACGAGCTCTGCTCCAAGTGGGCCGTCCACGGAAAGATCTACACCAATCTGGCAGAGTATACGTGCCAGTGCAACATGGTCTTCATCTGCTTGTTTACGATCCCCAGCGCCCGGCCTCGCACTATTGAACACCCCTCGATACAGCCTTTCGTCTCCGATATTGTGTGCCCATTGTATGAACGTGTCGGTTTGCATCAATTGTAAAAGGACCCGAATGCTGCACCACGGCATGCAGATAGCGGTCGTCAAGACCTCTGGAGTCAGCACGCATCCCCTTTGCAAAATCTCACCAACGAGCAAATCTTCCCCACGATCGATAGCAATGTCAAGTGGCATAGCATGGTAGGAGTCATCCACAAGAAAACCGTGTGCATGCACGTCAGCACCACATTCCAAGAGCACAATTGCATGCTCCGTCTTCCAGAGGTCTGCGGCATACACGACCGCGTTCGTTTTATTCCTGGCATTCAGGGGGCCATTTCCGGAGAGATATGATCGGAGGAGCCCAGCGGAGGAATAGGCGATCAAGATATATGGTACAAAGTCGTGTCTCGATGTTGGCCAAGGAGGATAAGGCCATCGGAGACGCTCCTCCCGTAACTCGCATAGGCACTCCCAATGGGATGGATGATGGTGAACTTCTGATCCGAGGGATTTCAGTGCTTCGAGAACAGTAATAGACTCAGGGTCGACATAGGCAAGATGATCGAAACCGGAAGAGAGGGCATATGAAAGGGTTTGGAAGGATTTCAATGTTGCAACACTGCCGTGGGTGGGACTCTGGTTTAGAACGAAAGAGATGTAGTGCATGTTGATCAGCGCGACCTCTGCATGGGCGTCATGGGGGATAATGTGATACATTAATGCAGTTGTTTTGGGTCCCATGAGGTATTCCTGTTTGATATCTTATGCAGAAATTGAATAGAAAATAATACCTTAGGCATACCTTCACACTGAGATGAGAAAGGGTAATAATATCCGTATCTTCATGGTGTCTTACAAGACTTGATAGGACCTGAATCAATGTGTGTCCCAATCCCTCCGTCCCACGCTCAGTCTTATAGTTGACCGAAATGCCGTGAACGATCTGTGATAGGCGCAATGGCTCGAGCGCTACAGCAAGCCAAGTGAGTGTGCATCGCGCATACATCCCCTCCGCGGTTCGCTCGTCGATCGCCCCGAGAATTCTCTCGTACGTCGACTCGAGCTCGTTCGGGAGGTTGTCCAATGTTTCCCTAAGCTGTTTCCTGCATCCACACTGTCTCAGCGCGTCAAGTTGGCACTGAACCCAACGGAACCTAGAAAGTACGAGTAGTCAGTGGGATGCAGACTCAGGGACCCGTCTGCGTCTACCTTCCTTCTGCTTTTTCATTCAGCTTGATCCGCATCTCCTCCCTTATCTCCGGGTCTGCCAACCTCAACCACTCATGGGAGTCCACTTCCCGTCTGACGTGCGATGCTACATCTCTTGCTATCTCTTCCATCACGGTCTCCAAAGAAAGCGATTCGAGTCCTCGAAAATGATCCATGACCACTCGATGAGGTCGACTCGTCACGAGTAACCGAACATCTCCCAGCTTCAGTATCCCAAGCGCATGTAACAGCTCGTTGAGATCGGCGCACTCGTCAAGTGCATCAATCACGATGAGGGGATCATAAAGTAGACAACTTGCAGAGCGCAATATCAGATCGCAGAGTTTGTCGGGCTCATTTAGCAACAGTGAGCCCTCACACTTCTGTTGAAGGACCTTTTGCAGAACATCCCCAGGGTCAACACTGAGATCACGAATGTGGCGGTACAGTTGGGAGAGAAGGGAGCGCAGCATCTCGGTAGAATTTGTGGACTGTTTGTCTCGGAAATCAAAGTAGAAGAATAACACCACTTCTTCTGTCCTTAGCGATTTTTTGAGGTGCTCAATTGTGGATGCACTGCGAACATCAGTATAATATCATCGCAGGCAAGAGATGGACGCACACCAGAACCGACTTTCCACAGCCAGCTAAAGAGACGTCGACGATCCCAGCTGGAATGAAAACGATTGGCGAATAAACAAACACATACCTTTGCCGTGTATCCATAAAAATCGGGGCCAACTCATCCTCCAGTTCCTGAATAGGACCATCTCAGGAAGCCATGTGCATGTGCCCTCCTGCCGCAGCTGGAGTATGTCATTATGCTTTTGTATCCAATCTAATGGTGTGAACCATCGTGAGACCTCGTCCAATTTCCCGTCTGTGCCCAAGGCATTATCAGCGAGTGTAAGTATGCCATACAATGGGAACATACGAAGAGCGTTTCTATCTCCCGCCGTTATGTTTTGGTCGGCATTTGACAATGGCTCGTCGTGTTCGGATGCCATAAAGTATTCTGTTTCTGTTTCCTGGGGATGACGCTGTATGTCCACAATAGAAGAGGTATTTATTTGGGGTTGACGGTGGAGAATTTCGCGATTCCTGAGCAACAGTATCACGTTTACATTCGGGTGACTGCAGAGAACCTTACCAGTCATCAGGGCTGAGTAAGAAACGAAAAATATTGGCATGTTTTTCGAAGAACACCATCGTTGCAGTGAGTTTGTCTTCGGTGGGGCGATGACATTGAGAAGGGACCCTTGGCATTTGGCCAGCAGGGTTGAGCATGACGTCCATCTCTTTCAACTTTTCCACACATGAGTGTAATTCTCCGCTGAACAGCCAGTCGATCAATCGATCATCGAGGGAGTTATCTGTGAGGGGGGCCTTCGTGAACACCTCAAGAATTACATCGGCAGATATGCGGATTGTGTCTAGCTGGTAGCGAAACTTATCTGAGAATATCAAGTTGTGGTTATTCGTGTGCGTCAATGCGGAACGACGGATCCTCTGAGAGACAGCGACAAGTTCATCAAGAATTCGCTCGCAATGAGGCACCAGACCTAGCGCTGACATGGTGTTGGGTTGTGGCGAGGAGCATGTAAGTTGGCTAGGCGCCGGATAATTGAACACAGCCAAAAAAAACTTTCCCCTGCCACCATGTCCCAAGAGCTCTCCAGCTGCAACACTTCGAACCCCTCTAATTTTGGGGCACCCCAACACCGAAATAACCCCAACTCCGCATCCATTCTTGTCTGACTCCCCGATGATCCTGCAATCGAGGATCGCGTATTCCAAAGTCCACCTTGCTAAGACCCAACGCGACTCTGTTCACTTTGTCATACTCTAAGGACGGCGCGTTACTGCCAGGGAACCAAATTGGAAGATGCAGAGCTGTAGGATGGATCTGTGTTCCTGCACCTGAGGGCCGCCGCTTCGCTAATCGGTGACTCCCTCGGGTAGTTGCGCGATGACGAGCGTGAAAGGATATTTCTCTTCATGCCCGCTGGTTTTGATGCCTGACACATACAAGGTACTTGGGTGTGCCTGAGTTGTCGATATATGCATTGGCAATAAAATGTTGATTCGTATACATGTTCTCGCTGCCGCCGACCTCCACCCCTCGTGGGCGCGATGACAAGTTCTAGTGCGGTCTTACCTTCTCAGTATAACTACAGCGATCGTATTCCTCAGGTGAGTATCATCAATTACCGGAAACTGTGACTAACAAAGGTTAGTTGGCATACAACGAAGTTGTTTCTAAGACCGGCTAAGAGAGTCTCAATCGTTGATACGCATTCTAAATTCTTAAGTCGTGACAATGACTCCTTCTGTTATATGTGCACCAATTCTAACACGCTCGCCTGTCTACAATCTGTGGAAGTAGAGACACTGCAAACCGCGAATATCGACATCGCTTCGTCTGCTCTCTATGGCACGACCGTCTTCGTTCCTGTTGTCGATGGCACGTTCATAGTCGAGCGTTCCACGGTCATGCTTGCCACACCATATGTGACGATCTGATGTCTCCGAAGGAATTTTTATTGGCCGTCTCCAACCGGAACGAAGGAAACGTTTCGTTAATCCAAGTGAGACGTTAACGATCGCAGAATACATCCCTCAAGTTTTCTCTGACACGACGCCCTCTGCAATACGAGAGGCCGCAGCAGTGTACCAAGCGTACGGGTCTGCACTCGAGCAGGCCATCCTGGTGCTGGGAGGTCGTGAGTCAAGCACCTTCAGATCTAGAATGAAAGCATCTTATGCACCTCGCAGCCGTATTCACGTGTCCCACATACTACCTGCTCGAGCCATTCGCCGGGCGTTCGTGGAAGGTTCGTCTTTCGGGCCTCGTTTTCGAATGCATGTCCGTCTCCCCCCACTGACACGGTCGAACTCAGGGTCTATTCGCTATCCCGCCAGCGTACCATGCACAGGACGTGCCATACTACTTTTACAGGTGAGCGGCCCATAAGCCACACACGTTTTTTTCTTCGCCACATTCTCATCTTTTTTTTTTCTTGCGCAAACAGTACGAGCTCTCCCCCTCCATACGACAACACGTAGTTCATCACTGCCTTTTCGCAATCGTTCATGTGTTTCGCCAAGCACTACGACGTCAACGCCAAATTCGACCTGACCAACATCACGCCCAAGTAGAACATGCATCTATTTCCGAGCCTGTCGCGATCGGAGATGCTGTTCAACCAGACAGTGAGGGGAGAGTCCGTCGTCATGCCCGTTGCGACGGATCCGAAGCTGATCGCGCGATGCGCGTACGTTCGTTTCTATTCGTTATTGTCCAGCCGCAAGCTGAGGTTGCCCTTTTTTTTAACTACTCTTTTGGCTGTCCAGATTTTGGCGGTCGGTAACGCCTATGACTGCACAGTAAGCAGAAACGAGTCGGATGAGGAAATCCAGGCGGGGTACGAGGACCCTGGTAGGAGTTCCTTCGCACATTCGAGTGGATCGTACGTCGTAGGCTTGAATGAAGGGGCTTTGGTCGATCAAATATACATCTCTCACACTGATCAGTATGGACGGAAACCTAGTGATGAAGATTGACGGTATATCATCATCCATATGTTTGATTATCCTGCTATTACGACGAGGCACGAAGTACGCGAAAACATGTACCTATTCACGTTTACGCTTCAAGCCCGGTTTGCAATTCTGTCCTGGTGCTGCACACAATGGACCACGTTCTAGCGACGCGTGTTCAGGCGTGTCGAATTCGATCCCCAGGTCTTCCGCCAGCGCATCTGCGTCCTGAGGGGGTAGCGCGTCCGTCGCCAGCTGCCAAAGGCTGCAAGTACCTCCCCAATCAATATGCACTCCAAAACGAGATGAAAACATGCGAGTATATGCGGACGCACGACGTGAAGACCTTCTTTCGACGGGCCCACTCGGGTCGCCATTTTCCCCACTCGGTATCGAGCTGGGCGAGGTCGTCAGACGATATGAGCGGCACGCCACTCCGCAATGGAGTCAGCCTCTCCGTTAGATGGGCCACCTAATCCAATGTGGAGCATCTACAACGACCTGTGGAGGTACGCTTACCGTCTCTGCCGCCGCGTCCACCTGCGCGTCGAGCTCGGCGTCGGTCGGTGTGTTTTTGACCTTGGCGAGCTCTGGATAAGGTCGTATCAAACGGCACAGGAAAAAAAAGTGGGTGGACGCGCGCACCTGATTGCAGGTGCTTGACGTGCGACGCGACAGCATCGCTGGCCACCTCCACGCTTTTACACGCCGTCTCGAGCGCGGCGAGCTCGTCCACGTCGAGGGTCTCTATATCGCCCTGGTTTGCCACGTAAAAGTGGGTCTTGCCTGCATGTATACGCGTTGCATGGGAGTACGTGCACCAAGTTGAACAGCGTTACCATAGACCTTGTGTGCAATCGCGCCCTTTTCGGCGAGGCCCGCGAGGAGCTTGGCCGTCGTGGCCTTTGGGACTGCCCCTTTCAAATTGGCGGAAATGTCGACCGCGCCGAACGGTCGGTTCATCTAGAATGTTCTCAAGCAACCGCATATACGCACGCGCACGGCGTGGGTTACCTTTTTCATGTACTGCAAGATGGCATCTTCCGCTGCGATACGTGGTTTTGAAGTAGACGGACGGAAATGAAGGTTAACTTTTTACCTTCTTGCCCCTTCAGCACCTTGACGTCGCTTTTGGCTTTCGTGGCCATGATCGTCGCTATGAAGGCGCTGCGTCATGGAGACCGACTCCGTCATGTGATGCTGTGGCCTCGTGCGGGTTCCCCCGACTTGCAAAAAAATTATTTATTACTTAATTCCCGTCACTGCGGCTAGGAGACGCACAAAAGCACGAAGATAGAATGAATTATTTTGCTGCAGCGGGCCGAGCTGACAAAGACAAAGAATGAAGTGCTACGTAAACTGTCCGACAGGTAGCACCGCTGTTGTCAGGCCAGGGGGTACTAGTGCTGGAACGGGCGAAAGGGCAGCAAACACGGCGGCAGATGCACGTGGGGCGGTAATTAGTACATGTGGAAGCGCGAAAGCGTGCGGCTGCGCACTTGCGTGAGGTGAGAGGGCGACGGCAAGGCGCGAGGAAAGGGCGAGGCGACTCAGACTGGAGGGCGGCGGCATGACACACGTGGGCGGCGTCGTCGTTGTCATCGAGGCGAGTGAAGGGACTCAGGAACAACTTGCCTTGAAAGGCAAGCCTATTCATATTACTGTATACACCATATTAATACGTAAGTAGTGCGCCGAGGATACGCCGAGTCCGTAACTAGGCTGGCTCTCCAACATTATTGATAACAGATGGCTCGTTGCCAGACATTCTAGTGTAAAACGTCCCGTGATAGACAAAAAAAGATACGATGAGCGGGGAGGCGCTAAATAAGAAAACAAGCACCAAAATGGCATGGCATGGCATGGCGAGCATCAGCACGATGCCAGTCACACAGAATGCGCCAAAAAAGGGTACAGCATGAAGGACACTTGATAAGGTTGGACGGTCCTGAGTAAAGCATGGGAGTACGAAGAAACGGGCGAAACTTGTACGTACTTGGATGTAAGGCAAGTCCACAACAAAATCAAGGAAGATGGTATAAACAAGAAGCGCCATCACGGCAGGCAGAAAAACCTTGGGCTCCGAAACAACTAGAATCCTGCACAAGGAAATGGAATGATGTTGGTACTACTACGGTAGATAGTATGGAGCGAGGCTCACACAAGGAGAGTAAGTAGCTATACGATCGTGCCATCAGCCAAAAACATTCGACGCCAGCAGAGGCAGGGAGGATACCAAGTCAAAAGAAAATGCACGGAAGCTCTTCAATTCGCATGTCGACTCTCCTACAGAACAAAACGACATCCTGAATAACACGGAGAGAGGATACGATATTGGTACGAGTTGTTGGGTCGCGGAGAGGGTAGCAATGCGTCGGTCCCCATTGCTCAGTATGATATTTGACACGGAATATTTATTTCATGCCACGTGGTGGCCACATCTAAATCGACAGGCGGTCCGGCCGGTCTGTACGCTCTAATTCATACTCCATCATCATCCACCATGCCAACCCTCGTGATTGCCCGCAGGATCTTGGATCTAAAAGTCATGAGGCAAAACACGCGGTCAGGGGCAAGATTGCGCGAAGAATTGTTACGTGCATGACGCAGCTCAGTGCTGGTGATCCCCCCCTGTTTACGCGTGCCTTCTGTTAGGGGACTGACCGGAGCCTCGTATTTATGGGGGCATTCTACACCAAGACGCGACAAATCAAGTATACGCCTCAAACAACTTCGGCATGTCTGCCTGTTATGTCTGTCGCTGGATATCGCACAACAAGAGGCAGATCCAACCGGATAACTGCAAGGATGCGTCGACCAGAAGCTTTTTTGATGATTCCCGAAATCTGTCATTCAAGTCGGTACGTTTCTCACCATTGTCGGTCCGAAAATCCAGCCAATATATACAATCGCGATAGACGATGGCGCTCCTTGTGTAGGTGCAAGTGTCCCATGTTTAACACATCACGGAATTACCTCCTTATAGCATGCTTACGCTCGCCGGATGCAAGACGTTGCTGCCCATGATGTTGGCGGTCCTCCTTTACACCATGAGCCTTCACCTCGCTGTCGGGCCCCAATTCGTCCAGGTATGTAAACCTTTCCGCCCTTCTCGTCTCTACTACTCTTACGCGTTGTTTAGAGGCATTTCACCTTGGGGAGATGCCTTCAAGCTGTACCCCACACTGGTACGGCTGTCATAGCCGGCTTCGAGCTGGTTCACGATGGTCAATGCTCCGTCATCTTGGTTGCCGTCGTGTTGTTGAGCGTCTTCCAATGCGCGACTCTTTTCATTCATGCCAGCCATCGCGAGCAAGATGTCCATCGAGTCATCCCGAAGACATCGTCTGATGGTCACATTGTGGCACACTAAAGAATGTCACGTTCGCCTCTTCGGCATATCGCTACATTTACTGCCTGTCGACTTTTCTTGACGCCACTCTTTGCAAGTCACATCCAGTAGCATTATTTAATACCACCTCCCTCCGTGTCTTCATGTTTGATTTCAGTAGGCATCTGATGTACCAGGTTTGATACTTGTTTTTATTTATTTTCACTTTTCTTATCGCGTAGAATCGCGAACGTAGGGGCCATCAATAATTTGCTCATGGCCATATCCAAACTTGGGGACCTTGCCCGTCAAGGAAAAGGTGCTGAAAGCGAGCACATTAGCGCAGGGGACTGCCAAGGCACATTCAAGTTTGCTCCAGCGAGTCCAGACGTTCCTCGTTCACAATTGATTCTAGAAAATAAAGCGATTTAAGTACAACAAAGAAAGTGAACAGAGTCGATGTTCACGTGCTTCGGTAAGACAACATGACTTTGGCCATGGCCCCATTTAAGCAACACCATGGAGAAGCAGTAGACCTGTCGGAAAATGGCGCTGTGATCAGTGGGTTGCATCGAGGGAAGACGACTCTCGAGAAGAGAAAAGCACGAGGAGTGTGGAACGAGAGGCAGTAGCCAAAATACGATCGAGCTACAATCTCGAAGGCATGGTGGTCGGTGCCGAGGCCAAGTTCGAGTGGAATCCGAGCACACTGTGAGGGCGGGTTGGATATCGGACGGTGGAACTCGAGCCAACAGAAGTCGAGCGAAGCAGTGTCGGACGAGTGGAGGTACGGACCGAGGTCTGTCGACTGTGAGACGGAGTGGCGGGCGGGCAAAAAGGGAAAGACGCAGGGACTACGATGGCCGATGTTGAGCGACCTGCTGGGGACGGCGCGCCACCCGTTTTCTCACGCATAGACTAAATGTTGCTTACGCTTCCAACCGTGGTACTCGGCAGAGCAGATACCGGCTCACTGCATAGTGAAGTAGAGGATGTACGTTCACACACGAGTCACAAAGGTGCAACCTTCAAAATCCCCGCAAAGTCTTCATTGATCCATCCACACAAACTCACCACCACAATGTAAGGTGAGGATCTCAATTCAGGGTGAACGGGATCAGCGCATTAGTTGTAGGAATACTCTAGACGCAAGTACCACTTCAACGCGCCCTGCTTCGAACCGTAGAGAGCTACACGCAACCGGGCGACGAGATCACGACCACCCTTGTCGTACCCAGGAGGTAATTCCATATATATAACCTCGTCGTCATCCAGCTTACCGTTCAGGAACGCGCTATGAAAGTCGAAGACGTCCACGTCCCAATCGTGTCGTGCCGCGATAGCCATGATCAAACGCAAAGAGGCCAGACGCGCTACCGGGGCATAAGTGTCCCCATAATCAACGCCGTACTGCTGGGTGAAACCGTGCGCGACAAGCCGCGCTTTGTACTTATCGATTTCCCCGGCCACGTTCTTTTTGATTTTGAACACCCATTTGCAACTGACGACGTTGATCCCCTGTGCAGGTCGCTCAACCATGTCCCAGGTATGGGCATCGGCTAAACTCTTCAACTCGGCGCGTACCGCCTCGTCCCACTTCGGCCAATCTGGGCGCTTCCTCGCCTCATCTATCATCGCCGGCTCCAGACCCTCAGCCGCAGTAGTCCCCGCCAGGAACACGTGGACCACCTGTCCATCTTCCGCCTCCCACGCTGATGTGGCGTCAACTCCCTCGACACCCTTCACCACGGCCGCCTGGATCCCTCGGGGAAACAGCGAGCCACCCTTGCGTCCATCGTGAGTCCCAACTCCAGCACGCAACATCTGGAGGTACGGCAATTCGAACCGCTGGCGAGACGACTGGCGCAACTCGGGACCAGTGGCAGGTACAACCACCACATCTGGGTCAGTGGGGACAAGAGGCACACCAGGTGCGTCAGCCGGCGCAACGGCAGGACCTGACTGACCCCCTTTTACAGTATCCTCTTCGAGCCGAACCGAAACCGGCGCATCCCGCTGGAAGGTCACATTGCGCTCAACGACAAC
>JBBPMV010000592.1:0-13756 GCA_038090495.1 Heimioporus retisporus | reverse complement strand
GCTCGTGTTGTAGACGGCTGTAATAACAATGGAAATGATGACCTGTGGCACGTAAACCAACAAAAGAGGATAGAGAATCCACTTGGATTGGCTCCACATTGCATATACCCGCACGATCATGACCGCTATCGTCCACGTTGCCATCAGTGGAAACGAAATAAGTGGGCCAGAAACTCACAATCGGCAGCGTTCAGAAATATCGCGAACGCCCACTGATTCACAAAGGTGATCCCTGTGCCTAATAGTCGTGTTTCGTACATCCCTCGTGAAGGGCACTAAATCGATTTACTCACATCTATAAAAGTTATCAAGTCCACATTCTGATCACAGCTTCGATACGTACACCTGTGTGCGTGATGAGTGTGTGAGAGACATCGACAAAGAGCAGCAACTGACTTTGAGAGGTCCGGTGACAAAGGTCGTACTAGCTGTGGAAACATCCGGTGAGCCTGACTTGACCTCTGATCCAGTCCTCCACCTACAAAGTGCGCTAAAACTAGGCGCGAGTGGTCCGCGGTTCACATCTTCGATGCATCTAATAGGGAGATAGACTTACATGGCCCAAGCAAGCCCGATATAGCGGACCTGGAGAGAGGTAAATCGAGAGGTGAGCCCGGGGCCTTTGTACACACCAAAACAAACATGGTCGAGACCCAGGACCAGTGTTGGCGCTAGGAGACAGTCAGCCTGGGGCCTGATCGCCGCGCGATGATCGTTCCGTCATTACCCAAACATAGTGTATCTGAGCTTTGCAGTCAAAAACGAGACAAGGGAAAGCAAGCCACCGCGTACCTCGTTTGAAAAGGTGAGAACTGCAGTACGGTCGCGATCAGGATCTGAATGAAATAAAAATGGCAAGTACAACGACACGCACGATAATCATATAGGACAGCAGTGACAACGCCGACTGCGCTGACGTATTAGATGAGTCACCGACGAAAATGAGCGGCCGTACGGGCGGTGTAATTATTCATCTGTAGAAACTTCAGGCCAGTTTCTATGTCTGCCAGGGAGGACATGGTGAGCACGAGAGAAGATGCGGTGTATGTGTATGGCAAGTGGATGGGGAGTGGTTAGCGAGTCTTTCTTGGGTTCCACCGATAGTTATATCCCTATGGAAGTCCGGATATATCAGGGTGGGTGCTAGCTGGGTATCAGGGCGCACTAAACGCCATGGTTCGATCACCGCCCATAGCCACAGCACAGATGCTCATCGCCGCTGCGATTCTGCCAAGGTGAGGCGGTTATACCGATGATGAGGCCCTCTGTGCCACGTCATCAAGTTGCTCCAAAGCTACTCGTCCACTGATAAGATTTTCAAATATGCATTCCCAGAGTACAGGGATACTTTTCCCCTTTCGAAGGTAGTGCCGTACGTCTGTCAGAACTGATCAGAAGCTTGTTATCAAATAACGGAAATGAGACCAGTTCACCGGCGGCGCTTCCAAGTACCCACATGGATGCATCGGAACGGCGATAATTCTCACAACTTGGCAATCTAAAAACCTACCTACCTATATCCCAACTTGCCGAAGGAATCATTTGACCTATCCCGTATTTCATTCCACGTTCCGCTGCTATCACTCCACCAATCCTGTCTTCAGGACGATGCCACATGCTGTAAAGGACGGACCGAGACGGAAGTGAAAATGATGATCCTTGGTACGGGGAATTTATGTACCTGAATCTCTCTGGTCATGATGAATGTGCTTGCTGACTTGGAACATTGGCGAATAATCGATCCAATGACCGCGCATGCCATGCATGTGGTGGACGGTTTAACATTTATACCTGCCGACCCTGAACAGGATCGCCGAACCCAGATACGTTATCCAAGGCGTCAACTTAGAGTTGAGTCTCGCGTTCATCGCGGGTGCTGATACGATCGTCGGTTGCCCGTGCTCGTGCTCAATCATTGCTGGCCCGACCACAGCCCGCATCCACCGCCTCAAGTTGATCCACGTGCAACTCGCCACGGTGATTATCATGTGGTATCTGTGGATCGACCCCTATCAGTACTCATCAAACCTACTGACGAAGCGCTCACGTGTGAAAGATGCAACATCATTGATATGAAACCCTCGTACTCCTCTTTTTCGCCACAACGAGCATCATGACAGACATGGCACCCAAACCGAGAGGGTGGTACGAAGCGCTCGCAGAGGCACTCGCGAGGGACGGCGCTACAGGTCTGTTACCGCACTGATATCGCACGGACCAGGCCACGGTGTCGCTTATCACATACGTAGCCATGCAGCTCGCGACGATCGACCATAGTATCAACAGGCCCCGCGTACGCAGCCACCTCCAGCGCGCCTTTATTGTCGCCTCCACGCGCCCGAACGTGCCCCTTATCCTCTCCACGACCGACGTCCGCGCGCCCAAGGTCACCCAGCTCGCGGCGCACCCCATCGTCGAGCTCGTGTACTGGATCCCGCACACAAAGGAGCAAGTTCGGGTCACCGGCCTCGCATCGATCGTTCCCAGACCAGGGTATAGGGGACCCTACCCGGCGGTGCCGTCTGGGGGGGTATACAACGAGCTCGCGCAGGAGGGGTTCGACTGGGAAGCGCGGCGCGTCCAGACGTTTGACGCGATGAGCGCGCATATGCGGGCGACGTGGTGTCGACCTGCGCCTGGGTCCCCACTCGTGCCTGGCGAAGAGGCCAAGTGGCCAGTGAGTTTGCCGGGGTTGAAAGAACCGGCGACCGAGCTGGAGCGAGCACAGCTGGCGACCGCGTTGGACAATTTTGCGTTGTTGGTGGTGGAGCCGTACGAGGTGGATTATGGCGAGCTGGGCGTCGTGCCCGAGAGAAGACGACGATATGAGCGAGACGAAGGGGGTGAGGGGTTCAAGGAGACGTGGATAGTGCCGTGAAGTACCAGCGAGTAGGAAATCATGCAAGCGTGTTGTTACAATGGCTGGGACAGATGCAGTGAGACTCATTCATCAAAGGCCGTGTTTTCTAATGACTCGCGCCTAGAAACCGATGGATGAGTTCACCCTCTGGAATATAGTATCCATAGGAAAGACAAAAGAGAAGCGGGTCCCGCTCTGCGTCTATGACCGTTCCGAGCACGTTACTGCGCTTGAACGCTATGTATGCGGGTACCTACGAAACTTCATCCACCAACATGCTGCGCACACGGATCGAAACGCACGTTGGTCACGCGAACCTCTTGCGCAATATCCGCATATCGGCCGATACCGACGCTATAAAGCTCGACGCCGTCGTGCTCCTTGGACAGATCTTCAAATTGATTCTTCATACACGGTCGCAAGGGCGTTGATGGCCCGCACTCCGCAGCCAGGTCCGGACAAACACCACCCGGCCACTTTTAATCTGCGGGCCCGTGAGCCGAAGGAAGACTGCGGCCGATACATACTACGCATGGTGTTGTTAAAGCGCAAAACGACGTGATGAGGTGGGGGGCCATCATCGTTGTATGTCACCAAGTAACGTCCGATTTGTCAACTTCAATGCAGTGGCATGTTACGTTTACACCACTGCGGGAAAAATGCGTCCACTGATTCCTTAGTGTCAAAAACATTGGCTAGTTCCTGATGCGATGTTGATGGGTTCGTCAAGGCCGCAAATACCAACCGTTCTTCGCGAAAACAGAGCGGCACCGAAGTGCTGAACTACCGAGTGCCCTCAGGCGGCACTCAAATTCCCGCTCATATTCACTCTTGGTGCCTTGGTGCACGACAGGCACGAACGCCAGCAGGTATATGACATACTTGCGCCTCATGCCTGTGTACTGCGTGCGCAGTCAGACCTGACTTGCTCCACCTTTCACGCACTTTGCGGCCACCCGCCTTCTTACCTCACGCACACCCAAGTACGTCGTGTCTGTTCGGTCTAACGGGAATATGACACTAGCTTTTTGTGTAGGAAGCCCATCTAGCAGTGGCTTTGGCACCACGTCGTGCATGTGTGCAAAGTCGTTCAAGCAAAAGAGTCGTTAATTCGAACACTTGCCAGGGGACGAGTTGTGACGCTTTGAAGATCGAAGAATGGCGATCATCGATCAGACTCCATCATGATCTGGCATCCGGGCGTGTAGTCCTCTCTGACTGGCTCGAATAGGCGCCAGGCGATGTCCAATGCCAAACCCCGATTCAAAAACATGGCTAGGGACTCAAGTACTCGCTGCGTTCAACGCCAGCGAGCATCTACTTTCTGGACCCCAACTAGGCCGACTAGCACTGGCTCGGCCTCAGGCTGGGCATGGGGAATCTATCAAAATGGTACAGTTAATACAATGTGCCCCCCAAGTATATAACCAGCTTGATCTCGATTCATTCGGGCACGCCTAGATAGACTCTTGTATGTTTATCTTGTCCGTGTACCCCCCAAGTCCCAAGAATGTGGGCTATGCTCGAATCAATGTCCGCAAATAATAAAGAGAAAAAAAAGAGTCCAAAAGAGTCCCATGGTGTCTCGAGGTTCTTTTCTCCAAGCCTTTCATGACCAGAGTCTCCATCTACGCCGTCGTGGTCCTTCGTCATGTTCCAAAACGTTGTTCTGTCGAATGACGTTCAAAAAGACGTTCTCCAACGTCGCCTTTTCGACGGTATATTCTTCAAAGTCGCCCTGTGTAGAAAGGGTGTGGAAGAGCCGGGCGAGCGACATCGCGCCCTCGTCCTCATTTCCACTTTCGCTACCAGACCCGAGGACGCCGCCCTGCCGGATGGGAACTTCGAACCGTGTAGCCACGTCGTCAGCGAGGCGTGCGCCTGGGATCCGACTCATGAGCACTTGGGCTCGGACCGCGTCTTCCCGGGTGGGACACGAAAAGTGGATTTGATACGTAGCATAACGGGCGACGAGGTCCTCGGTGGTGCCAACAGCTATTGTATAAACACGAATGAGTTGTATGGACAAGCTGTGCATACTCAGGGACTTACCAAGCATCTTTTTCGAAATGATGCCCACTTTGTTGGCAAGTGCCGACGCTTCTTCCATAGAGTCTGGCAAAGATAGAGCGTATCAAGATCAATGGTGCTAGAAGATGAGCCATGCGCTAGAGGATGTAAACGTACGAGTGGTGATGACGACTGCTTTCCCGACAGCAACGTTTCTCAGCGTGCCCCACATGTCTCTCTTCATCTTAGCATCGACCCCCGTCGAAAACTCGTCTATGAGCACCACGGATGGATTCCCTAAACGGATCTACTTTCAGAGGGGGCAAGCAGGAGGTCAACGAAACGTCAGAGCTCACCGATGAGTGCGATCGCTAGCGCCAATTTCCGCTGATTTCCGCCCGAGAGCTGACTCGCAAGCCGGTTTGCGTACATGTGGAGGGACGTCGCGACCATGAGCGATTCCACGTTCGAGTTTAGCTCTGGTCCACGCTTGAGCCCCTTGAGTCGTCCGTAGATCAAAAGGTGCTCTCGGGTGGTTAGCTGGGCATCGATGGCGGTAAATTGCGGGCATACGCCGAGCGCGAGACGAGCTTTCCGAGGAGAGCTAACGACGGAGATGCCTTTGATCTTGACATCCCCGGTGTTGGGGATGACGTCGCCGCCTTCATACGCGTGAGCTGTCTGTGGAGACGACAGACAAGGAGGAATTGATACATACGAATCATGTTGAACGTCGTCGTCTTACCTGCCCCGTTCGGGCCAAGCAAAGCGAATATGACATCCCCAGGAACCCCAAAAGAGACATCGTCCACCACTCTGTTCCTGTCGTACGACCTGGCGACATGGAGCACGCGCAGCGCATCGCTCGACTGTTCGACGCCCGTCACTTCCCTCGCAACATCTTCTCTCAAAATCTCGTTGGCAGCGACAGTTTCGTCGGGTCGCGTTTGTTGCTTTCGCGTCTTTAAATAACGACGCGGAATGATAGACCCAGAGTCGACCCAGATGAGAATGCCGAAGAGGACAAATCCGTAAATAAAAAGATACAGAATTGGCCCGCCATAGCGCAAAATGTCACCCATAGAGGATGTCGTGACTGGCGAGGTCCCATTACAAAGGAGCGAAAATAAATTGACAGAAATGAAGGCCGATCGCAGCTGTTCAGGAATAATCAACAAGACACGAATAAAGACAGGTTTCAACAAACATACCACGCTGGCGACAGGGGAAAGAATCGACATGGTGAAGTCTGACAGGAATTCGCGATTAAAGTCGACTTGACGTTGGATATCTGCTTACTGATGATCGTGACTAGCTGGGTTGCTTGCGAGGCCTTTCCATATGTAAGGGCTAGCAGATAGGCAGACATATACAACTGAACCAAAGTCTTAGCACGATGTACTCGCCTGAAACTCGGAACTTCACTTACAGCATACATGATAACCTGATATCCAGCGATGGCTGCGAACGATGTGAGAGGAGACGACATGAATAGCGAAAAGCAATATGAAAAAAGTGCGCCAACGATGCCGTATTGTACGAGGACGATCCACTGGTCAGCGTCGTATCCAATCAGCAGCTGAAAGACGGGAGAGACAATGGACATACGAATAGTCCCAGTCCATAGAACTGATTAGATGTAACGGCAAAGATTATGATTATGATGGTGGCGATGATGACGCCCAGCATAGAGTCCCAAAGTAAATGGCCTAGCCAGAGGCCAATTGGATCTGACAGTCCGTTTGAAAACTGCATCGCTTGTACAGAAGAGCGGCGTTCTCGTGAGACATATAACGAGAAGAATGCAGGGTATACAGCCTTTGAAATCTGTAAACAAGCTGAAAGCAGAGAGACGCTGGAGGACCTACCATAGTAGCCCCAAAGAACGCGACCCACTTCAAGTCTACTAGCGTTCCTTTTACAACAGGAGGAAAGCTTGCATAGTTCGCCATGATTACGCTAGGCGTGCTCCCTGTGTCACCCGATGCATTCAAGGCGCGGTTATAAAGGATGTTTGTGGCCAGATTCAATAACGTAGGGCCTGCAAATCCCGGCGGAGGCGTGGCATCCCAGGCGATCAACGAATCACCCGTGTCCATGTCAATAGATATACCACCAATAGGAATGCTGACGTAGTTCTGTTGGATCATAGAGACAAATGTAGCATTATCGGGGACATTTTGCTTCCGTACGGCTGTGGCCGATTTGCCGAGCATCGCGGTGATATTTGGCGGTGACTCTAATATACTAGCACCGGGTGCGGAATAAATACTGTCGAGGGGCGAATCCGGCAAGTAAAGAGGAGTGGCGATCTCGCTTTGAAACTTGGTCGTGCACGATGGATCTTGGCCCGACAAGAAAACCACGGGTATGCAAGCTCCACAAACAGCGATGAGGAAACAAAGTAAGGGCGTCAACCAACTTCTCCGTGCAATCAGCATGCGCTTATAGAATATCGTCAGTGCCTGGCCAAATGGAGATCGCCGGCGACCATCCGTAAGGACGAGTGGGTTAGGTGCTTGAATCGCTCGTAGGGGAGCCGGAACATTTGAAGTCGATGCGCTTTCGCCAGACTGCATTGACTTTTCCATGCCATCTGGGCCACGGAATTTGGACTCGGACTCCATCAAATCAAGGAAGATATCCTCGATCGAGGTTCCCAAGATATCAATAGATGCGATAAGGTATTTTCCGGTCTCCCGGTTAAGAAGCTGGAGTACCTGCTCGACGATGATCGAGTCCTTTGATTTGAGGTGGTATGCCGCGTGCGTAGGAGCCGAGCGTGAGAGCATGCATTGGGGCGCGAGTTCCCGGACACGATCCAGGACCTCCAACGATAAATTAGTAGGGTCCTTTTCGTCGAGGGCCACAGAGTCGAATGTGACTTGAATGGTGTAACCTTGCCCAAGGTTCGTTTTCAGCGCGACGGGTGAGCCTTCTGCCACCAATTTTCCTGGTGCGGCCAAGATTGCAATGTGATCGGCAAGCAGATCGGCTTCATCGAGGAAATGTGTCGTGTATACAATGGTTCTGTCGTGTTTCACCGATGTCAACGCCCTCCAAATCGCGCGACGTGACAGAGGGTCGACTCCAGATGTGCACTCATCGACGAGGACGATCTTGGAACCACCAACAAGTCCAATAGCGAGTTGAAGTTTCCTTTTCTGTCCGCCGGAAAGCGTGTTAGCATCCGAGTGTATCTTCTTCCCAAGGTCACAGTCGCGCAAGAGCTGTGCATAGTCATCGTCTTCGCCGGCAGAGAACGAGGAGTACTTGATGGCACGCCAGACCCTGAGCGTCTGATAACATGTGAGGTCAGGGAAAAGAACGTTTTTCTGTGGTACTATTCCGAGTGTGCCGCGCGGGGGGTATCTCGTCCCACCCTCGAATGTAATGGAACCTGAGCTGCGTCCGATGAGGTTCGCAATGATAGAAAGCGAAGTCGACTTTCCGGCACTGAAGCATACGGTCAGAAGGGCCGGAAGGTCTGTGAAGAACACTTGCCCGTTAGAACCCAGCAAGACAAAGATACCAGTCTTTGGGATGTCCAACGAAAGATCTGAAACGGCGGTGACGGGAGCTTTCTCACGGCTAAGCATGGACGGGGCGAACGTCTTGCTGAGGTTTTTGATAGAGATGGCCATCCCGTCGGGATGCAAGAAAGATCCCTCTTGTTTTCCCCTGCGGAAACACGACCAAAGCCCGTCTGACGGCTCCTTTGCATCGTACAGACGCCGCTCGAGGAGCATCCCCAGGTATGGCCACAAAAATATATCAATCTACACACGTTTATGAGGAGCGAATGTAGACGAATGAAAATACGTACAACACAAACGATCAGAATTGGAAGGAGAGTGAGATGGTCATCAGGGTCCGGCTTGAGAACATTCGCTGGCATGAGATTATTCTCAAAACCACAGATAGCGCGAATAGCGAAAATGTAATATCCAGGGGGAAATATAAGGCTGAATATCGTGGCAACACCGGTAGAGGCACGAGAGAACGTCTGTGCAAGGACTGCAAACAGAATCGCCGAGAATGTCGTTACCACGGCAGCAAGTTGAGGACTCTTTCCAAAAGGCGCAGCCACAAACAAAGACCAGCTAGCAAGTGAAAATCCGAGTAATAGATGCACGACAAGAATTAAACCACCATTTGTCTCCGTGAAAATTTGGTGATGCCATATCAATGCCACGACAATCCAAGCTGGAAGGTACGCCAGGGATATGCTGATATGCCATGAACTGTCCACAACAATGAGACGAGAGCCAATGTTAAAGGGAAATTTAGACGTACATTAACCGAGCCGAGTCAAGCAGTCCCATCGCTTTCAAGTGACTCGTTAACAGACTGGCTCGTTCCCCAGAAAATGCTCCGGGAAGCTGATACGCGATCCCAATGTAGCAAACAAACCTAAAATACGCATAAGTACTAGAGGGGCACGGCTATGGTGATTACATACAGAGCAATGACCAATAAATTCCTGATGCCCCTGATGTAGCCTGAAATTTCATGAACGACGAATAGAGCGGCTAGTAACGGGAATACTGACTCAGTCTCATGTCTGTCGATTGTTGTTCATTGGTCTCCTGTGTGTATGGCCACTCTAAAGGTGTTGGGACCGTCCCTCCTGCTCTGAGTGCGATAAAAGCCTAGAATGATGGGATCAGGACTAGGTTGTGTGGCGTGTAACCCGACACTACCTCGTCGATGGCTAACTGAAGCGGCAGAATCCGAGTCTCGAAGCCACTCGTGTGGCTGTAGACATTGACGTATACGAGACCAGCGTCGGCACTTATAGTATAATTAATAGGTGTAGTATCTGTGGGAGAGACAGGAAGGTAATTGAATGCAATCGCAGCATAGCACTCTGAATCTTGCTTGAAGTTCTGTGGACAGCTGTATGGAATGTCTGCAGGACTGACAACTTGTTTGACGGCGCTCAGCTGGTATTGACTGAATCCGCTAGTGATGTGCTCCATGATGGTATTCGCCGAAGGCGATCCAGTGCCGTTTGTACCGTCAGTCCATATTAGAGACAGAGAGCCATCAAATTGTGCGGTGAAGTTGTAAATTGGAACAGGGGTTCCAATGCCATACTATGTCGAATCAAAAGAAAATGATACACTCAAAGAGGGTGAACATACGTTGTTCGACTTTGCAAGAAATGTCTGGGCGACCGCAAGAAAGACTATAGAGGGATGTCACCCGTACCCTCGCAAAACAAACACGGAACCCACTTACCTCCATAACCAATTGGCAGAAGGACACAACGCAACAAATTCAACTACAAGAGCTGTCAGCTACTCCATGAACATCGACGATAGCAGACCGTCACACGCACGAGCTTGTGCGCGGATAGAATGATCCAATTCTTCCAGAAAAGCGCAGTAAACTGCCTGAAAAACAGAGTGAGCATCTTCAAAAGGGTTACCGTCGATGATGAAATGATGGTCCAGTTTTCATTGGGGGGACCGAGGAGTGCTTGGACCCATGCAAAGACATGATTATAAGTTGTGTGGGAGATTTATCTTTAGTTCCCGCTGCGCATGCTGTAGTACTTACGGCTACTGGGGCGGCGGACTGGAAAGGGTGATATAACCCGTTCACTCAAGGTCAACTAAGTACCCACGTAAGTGCCGTAACATGCCACTTCCAGATCTGCAAGCCATCCAGGTGCGGGTTGGCTTCGTCCATTCTCCTACTTTTTTTTTCGCACTTTGCCACTTTTTTCAAGTTCCTGGAATCTTGGCCACGCCGCAACCAACGTGTGAAGTCTGACGCATCGTCTCGGCTACGCCACACGTACCACGCTGCAAGAGGGCCGTCTATAGTTATTTTTTTTTCTCGCTCGTGCTCGTTGTCGATGTGCTCCGCCAATGGCAAAGAGAGGTCTGAGAAATGGAACGACCAAGTTTTCCCTCACCGGACAGGGGATCCCACTGATCCACAGCGTGGCTAACGCACTGATTACGGCGAAATGGCAAGCGGTAGTTCCAACTTCCAAGGGGTGGCGTCTCCTTCGGCACGGCGTTTCCTGCGAAGTTGAGTGTACGTGGCCATGCCAGTCTATGATCATCAAGGCGTGTGGTACTAATTTACTATATATAGTCGTATCATACTACATCATCCCTCGGACTCGGAGATTTCGTCCATCCCGACATCCTACTTCCCCTGCTGATCTATAGCCACTTTCTGCGCGCTCGGGATATCATTTTGTAAGTCTTCCATGACATGCGTTGTCTAGTTACACGCTGGCACGCTATTTAGACATTGGGTCATTGATAACGTATACGTATCTGATGGCCAGGCTGGTCCAACAGAACTTTCCACGTGGTAACCCTCATCCTTGTCAACCCGGAACACACGCCACATCAGGCAACACCTATCAAAATAACGGATCGCGAGGTATACAGGTCGTGCCGTAAGTGATGGTACTACTGGTACTCTGTTGCTGCTTGAGCCGTACCCCATCGGCCACCGATTGGTAGTAGTAAGGTAGCATCGGACAACCGTATAACGGCACCATGATACTCACAGTACAATATTTTTATAGCTCGCGATGCGACTGCTCACGACAGCCTTCTCGCCTACGGGTCGATTCTCGGATGCTCAAAATAATGTGGCTCGACAGGAAAGTGGCACGCCACGCAGACATCTCTGTTGCGCTCACGAGGTAGCGAGGCTGGCACGGAAGGTAGCAACACAAAACGACCGTGATGCAACCACACACCTAGGAACGACCATGAATAAGCTACAGGGCTCATTGCGTTTGGATTCCATGTCCCTGACAAATTGCGAATGCCTTCATTCAAGTAAGCGGCCCTGTTTTGCTCGCACCCATTTCTGACCTAAAATCTGGGAATCGCATCGCGGTTTGGGCGTCCTGGTGCCACCCGGTAGGAACCGGTCCTGAAACATTCATAACCTTCCGACGAGGATAAGAGTGCCTGAGACCCGAGGGCCGACGACAGGGCCAAATAGCGACTCGTAGACCGTCCCGGCATACCTCGTAACTCGGACGACAACAGTAGTACGTGTTGGAGCGTACAGCATGACATGACTCCACACTCTGCCCTTTGGTAGTAAAACTGTCTATATAGTCCTCGCTGACACGGAAACGCCTCTCGTCCCGTTTCACGACGGTGTTAAGAGGTTCGTTCCTGTCGCACTCACCCTATACGACACGCGCTCATAGATTTACCGTACTACAGTCTCACGCGTGTCGTAGTTGTTACAGTGCGTACTAGATGGAACCGAAACGAGCAATATGCTACCCAAAGTACATGCTATGAGGCAGGACCGGCATCCGCACAAGATGGTGGGTAAATACTAGGGGCGACGCGTGCTGGGAGCATTGCTTAGGGCATGGTAGACTTCTTATCAGATAATCTGTCACTGGGTTCCGGGTCGTTGTATCGGCAAGCTGTTAGGAAATATGTTGCTGATTTTAGTAAGCGGACTGATCCCGGCTGAAGGAAATTTTCATCCCATTCCACACGCGATCCTAATCTAATTCGAGTCCCCGCCAGCACTAGTCATACTCGTCACCTAAAGGCAAGAATATATAAAAAAAGAGAGAAGAGAAGAAACTGCCACAACCAAAAAATACGGAGGACCATGCACCAAGATGTGGACTGGGATTAATATTGTAAAAACTGCAAAGGCGATCCGAGTCCTTGGGGCCGTGCGCTAAGATAAGGGAAAAGTGTCGCGCGTGTCGCAAAGGAAAAAAAGAGTGTCTGGCCGAGCGAGAGAATGACAAAGAAAAGAAGAAAAAAAAAGAGTCGTAAGAGGTATCGTATCGTACAAGGAGAAGCAAGGGCACACGAGCGGGTGCGCTCAAGTCCGCGAACAAAGTGTCCCAATTGGTTTAATAACCTCCAGGTTGTGGCGGTGCTGCGCCAGGGGGCAAATTATACGATGTCGACGACCGAGAGTACCGGTTCGGAGGCGCTTGAGACGTTGGACGCCTCGATCTTGCAACGCGTCGAACACCATCCGGTCCAGGCACGGGTCCATTATCCGACAAGCTTACCCCGCGGGACTGCCGCCGGCTAGGAGCGTACGACAACTCTTCTGGCTCTGTGCCATACCCACCGTATTGATCATCGTATCCCACCGCTTGTGCCTCAGAGGCGCGGAACGGGTTTTGTGTCTCTCCGGGATATTGACTAGAAATGGTGGTACTGCGGAGCACGCCACCATTCGTTCCAGCGGCGCGGGCAACCTGGGCGTCAAATTGAGGGTAGCGTGGGGCTTGCCCTTCAAAGTAAACGTCGCTGTATTGGTCATAAGGGCTCGGGACCAGACGTTGATTGGACATGGAGGCAAAATCGGTGACATCCTCACTTGAACGGGACATAGCGACCGTCGATGCGGAAGCACCAGATGCGAGGACCCTGTTGGCCGACAGTGGAGCAGGGAGCACCATCGCGGTGTTACTATCGTGACGCTGCCTGGTGCCATAAGGTACTGAAGGTGATGACTCTGAAGTAGACGAATCGGGTCCTCCGTTTGAAGTTGGATGGTTTACGTCCGATGTCGAGGCCATCGAGTATCTATCATAGTGGAGGATTAACCGGCCTCCCAAAGAACGAAACATAACCTTACCTTTTCTCGAGAGTTGAGTCGCGCGATTGCAAACCACCCTTCCAGCGACGCTCTCGTTCAAATTCAACCCATCGCTTCATGACGATGTTCGAGGAATCGAATTCACCCTCCTTGTCATCGTGACCGCCACCAGTGTCGCCGGCAACCTGACGTGTTTGACCCCAGGAAAAGTCGTCAAAGTGCCAGTACGCGTACGCAGGTAGGAGACCATTCCATATGGGAAGAGAGAGGAGATAAATAATCATCCATCCAAGGTAAACAATCTTGCGTGAT
>JBBPMV010000591.1:0-13756 GCA_038090495.1 Heimioporus retisporus | reverse complement strand
CTCATCTCTGAAACATCCCTCTCAGCTCACTTGCTCAATCCAGTACTACACCCTAGTACTGTTACTCTCTATCAAGTCTCTCTGCTAGAGTGAGTCTCACACTCAACAATCCCTATCATTGATCTGCACACCACAAAGAAAGCTATCTACGCATAGCCTCGTACAACATAGCCTTCTTTTTATCTCTCCCATCCCCAGCTCCACCTCTCTCCCTTTCCGCCAGCTCTCCATGGACCTCATCACGGACCTCCCCCTCTCATCTGGCTTCGATTCTTTGCTGGTCATGGTCGACCACGGCCTTTCGAAGGGGGTAATTCTCATGCCATGCTTGAAAACCATTGATGCTGCAGGGGTAGCCCTCTTATTCTTCAACAACGTCTTCAAGCGTTTCGGCTTACACGACTCCATCATTTCCGATCGCGGCCCCCAATTCGCATCCGCTTTCGCTAGGGAGTTAGCCCGTCTGCTTCACTATGATGTCCGACTATCCACTGCGTACCACCCCCAGACTGATGGACAAACTGAGCGCACTAACCAGGAGATCGAAACATATCTTCGCCTATTCTGTGGAAATCTACCTCACTCCTGGTCCTCCTTCATCCCCTCCGCTGAATTCCACCACAACTCCGCCCCCCACTCCTCTACGAAAACATCCCCTTTCTCCCTCATGATGGGCTATGATCCTCGCGCTTACCCCTCCTTGGGAAAAACTTTCATCCCTGCCCTCTCCTCCTGTCTCTCTGCCCTGGAAGAATCCCGAAAAGAAGCTCTGGCAGCACATGAGTCAGCTCGATGCCTCATGGTCCAACACTGCACCCGAAAGTTCTCCCCATGGAAGGTCGGCGATAAGGTATGGCTAGAAGCCACCAATCTCTGCATCCCTTACCCCTCTCGGAAACTCGCACCCAAACGATTGGGTCCTTTCGAGATCTCTCAGGTACTATCTCCTCTATCTTACCGCCTCCGTCTACCTTCCACATGGAAAATTCACGATGTCTTCCACGCCACCCTCTTATCTTCTTTCTGCTCCACTGATGCACATGGTCCCTCGTTTCCCACACCACCTCCTGACGTCATCGACGGAGAGGAAGAATACGAAGTTGACAGCATTCTCGCACACAAGGGATCCCCTGGCCGTTATCAGTACCTGACCGCATGGAAAGGATACTCCGCAGCAGAAAACACCTGGGAACCGGAGAGCAATCTCCGTCACGCCAAGAACATTCTTTCTGATTATAAACGAACTCACTCCCTACAATAGCATGGACCCAATCCCCATCAAACTTGCATACTCACAATTATTCTCTCCCCGCGCTACTGCTCGACATTGGTTCCTTCTTCACCACCCCACTTTATCTTCTTCTCATTTCCTTGAACACGAATACTTTTGCCGCTTTGACGATTGCCCCGTTCACATAAAAAACTATTAAAATCTCATTGTATGATCCTAGTCGTTTTCTATTTCTCCCTCTTTGTAAACCTCTTCATACTCCCTATTCTTCGCTTCCTTCACAATGTCTGCCTACTCCTCATCTTCCTCTTCATCTCCACTCTCCATCTCCTCTCCTTTACGTTCCAGACATGTGCAGCCTGCGTTTTTACCCACCTCCGCTGTTTACACCCTCTACACCGCCATCCTCGCCGATCCTACCCTCGTCCACGCCCTCGAGACTGACCCTCTTTATGAGGAAGATGAGATCTCCCAAGAACTCGTATGCCTTTTTCTTGACGTTTCAAAAGTACAATCATATCACTTCCAAGCTGCCCCTTCTGATCTTCCTGCGGCTTTTGGACTTCCCCTTCGTCTTCTGATTGGTCGTCTTCCTGATCGTATCCTTTCCATCCTTCATCTTCACGGTTTCCATGTCTTTGTTGAATGACTTGATCCCGTTACCCTTTACCCTACTTTTCGCCGCATTTACCTTTCTCTTCCGCGTGATGCACAGGACAGATATGTCAATTCTATTACCTCCATTCCCACTGTTGCCTCTTCCACCTTCCTTTCGACCGTTTCCTCTCCCCTACCTGTTCCCCCTCCCGCTCCCGCCTCTTCCTTACCACTCGCCTCCCGTCTCTCGTCCGTCCAGCTTATTCCCCACGACCAAATCAATGACCCCTCCTTTTGCTCTGATGGGTTCATCGTCGACCAAAATGTCCTTTCCCTTAATCGCGAACACATCCAGTTCTTCCACAGCTCCACCGGTAAACGCATTCTTTCCTTGGCTGTCCAAACCCTCACTTCCCCTATCACTCGTCCTCCCGCAACGGCCTCTACCCTTTGCTATCATTGCCATCGCTCTGGACATTATCGAGAGAACTGTTCCGAATACCGCTGCTCATCTTGTCGCGTCTACGCCCCTGGACATCCTACCCATCTCTGTTTTACAACTCAATGTGCCGCCTGTTCCCGTTGGGGTCATTCTGATCGTTTCTGCCCTACTCGCACCTGCTCTCGATGCGATGAAGCTGGACATATCTTTTCCGACTGTCCGTTTGAAAACTCCACTCCTTCTCAGGCATTAGCAACATCTTTCCCTCCTCCCCCTTTGACGGACTAGGATAGATCTTGAGGTCTGGGCCTTCAAGGCTTAGTTGGGGGGTAATGTTACAGTCGTCCTTATCCTGCTCGTATATTCTACTTTTCGCTCATCTTTCCACTTCGATAGAGTGCTTCATGCACACCTTTATGATTGATTCATCTTCTGATGCTGCGCATCTTTTACTCATTCTTGCTTACATGACGCTGACACGTCCTTTGTTCTTTCACCTTCCATGACATTCTACGCTTACATGACGCTGACGCATCCTTTGTTCTTTCACCTTCCATGACATTCTACGCTTACGCGTCGTTGGGTATATAGTTCATTCGTTTACAACGATGTACTTCATTCTCAATCTGCACAATCTAGCATATTCTTGAGTCATCCCTCAGTCCCTCAGTCCCTCGGTCCCTTAGTCCTCCTTCTAGGAGTGGTCCCTCGTATCTTCATCCCTTCAAGCTGAGTTGTACCTCTTCGTGAGTGTCCTGCTCAAGGGAATCCCTTCGACATTAGTCTTGGTCTATTCAAGGAACGCTCCGCGTAACACCGAGTACACTGAGATGCGCCACATCCCGTATCGCGAGGCTGTCGGTTCACTCATGTACGCGGCACTTGGAACGCGACCGGACATTTCGTACGCAGTCACAAATGTCTCGCGCTTCTCAAGCAACCCAGGAATGGCCCATTGGGAAGCCGTACGACATATCTACAGGTATCTAATAGGAATGAAAGGCCTGTGCCTGACATATGGAGAAGCAGAAAGGGAGCTCATTGGATACACAGATGCTGATGGAAGCATGGCCGAGGATCGCAAGGTGATCTCGGGCTATGCATTTATAATCGATGGCGGCGCGATTTCGTGGAGCTTGAAGAAGCAAGAAATCGTCTCGCTATTGACCACTGAGAGCGAATACATCGCCGCAACGCACGCCGCAAAAGAAGCACTGTGGCTGCACTCTTTCCTTGCCAAAGTATTTTTCCCGCTCGAGACTGCGCTCACACTTTTCTTGGACAACCAGTCAGCGATCGTGCTCGCAAAGGATCACCAGTACCATGCTCGCACAAAGCATATCGACATCCATTTCCATTTCATTCGCTGGATCATCAACGACGGCAAATTGCTGCTCATTTTCTGCCCCACGAACAATATGGTCGCCGATGTCTTCACGAAGGCGCTACCCTCGCCGAAAGTCAAGCACTTCGCTGCCGAACTCGGCCTGCGCACGGCTTGAGGGGGAGTGTTGGATTTGGCAAGCGTGCACACAGCCACACCAACCACATGCAACCGGATTGCCCGGATGCCATCGGGAGTATGGAGAGCGGTGAGGCGCTGCGAGACCACACGGTATATGATACGTTGCATTTCTCTTTGTTCCGTTCCATTCATTTATTGCCTGAGTACCATATGACATTTTTCACTTTATTGTTCACCTTTTCGTATATAAGCTCAACGTTTTTCGACTGTCACCTCAGTCCGTTCGCCCGAAGCGCAAACGACTGAGGTGAGTAACCGTTATCTTGATAGTGACTATCTAATCTAATCATGTATGTAGTTATCTCGTATAGGTAAATATTAGTCCGTTCGCCTGAAGCACAAACGACTGAGTTATCTCGTATAGATAGCCGAACACGCCCGGAGTGCGCGTTGCCCTGAAGACTGACCGTAATCTATAAAATGAACCCACTATATATGGCAAAAGTACAGATTCATGGAACATAGAGTGAATACTTTGCCATTTAGGGTCAAGTTTGAGTTTATATGCTGCCAGTCTAACCTTTTCCAAAACCTTAAAAGGTCCATACCTCCTGTCATCCAATTTCTTGGAAGGATATTCAGTCCGGATATTAGTTGCTTTGAGAAGCACCAAGTCTTCCTTTTTATATTTGGTTGGGACAGATGCTCAGTAATCATAGAACTTCTTCATATCTGCTGAAGTGTGTTCCAACACTTGTTTCACCTATTCCTGTGCTCCTCTCATATTTTTCACAAACTCTTCTGTCAACTCGTTCTGAAGACTTCTTCATTTCATCCCTCCTATGTTTGGCTGTTGTCCATAGTTAAGCATGAATGGCAAATATCCAGTGGTAGTGATCCACTGATTGTGAGCAAATTCTGCCAATGCCAGCCATTGAACCCGATCAGTTTGTTGGTGATTGGTATAGATTCAGAGGTATTGTTTGATGACCAAATTGTAACATTCAGTTTGTCCATCCATTTGTGGGTGAAAAGCAGTGGACAGATTTCCCTGAATGTTCAACAGTGTGTAAAGTTCGGTCATAAGAGACAAGATGAATTGTGGACCCCAATCCAAGATGACCTTTGATGGCATTCCATGTAATTTGAACACATGATCACAAAAGATGGTACCAACTCCTTTTGCCATTATCTTGGTTTGGATGGGAAAAATGTGAATCATCCTCAAGAATCAATCAACAATGGTCAGAATGGCATTCTTTCCATCTGACTCCAGTAGCAGTCTGATTAGATCAACAAAAATGATCTCCCATGGTCGATCAGGAATCTCATTTGGATGTAACATGGTTTTGATGTTCCTGGTATGGAGTTTCACTTTTTGACACTTATTGCATCCAGTTATGTATTGTCGGACATCTGCATTGATAGTGGGGCAATAGAAATTCTCCTTAATAAGTTCGAGGGTTCTTCTTTGTCCCAAATGTCCAGCCATTGCATGATCATGTCATTCTTGGATGATTTGTTCATGAAGCTCTTGCTTCTGAGGAACATACATCATGTCTTTCCAGAAGATGAACCATCCTTTTGACTCCATTGGCTATTCTCCTGATGAAGTTCCTTTTGAACAATGGATTCCTATAAATGGAGATGCTTCTGAATGGATTCTTCAATGGTTTCAATAGACTCAGAGTGTACTGCAGCTACAACGAAGTCTTTGAATAGGTGTGATGGCAAGACAATTTGCACTTTGTTGTCATCCACCCCCCATTCAAGGTCTGGCCTCTGGGACAGAGGGTCTGCTGGATTACCTTTTCCAGGGCAATGGGAAATGTGGAAGTGATATTCCTGCAGCATGTTACGCTTGGCCCGGGTAGGAACGAGCGTAGGCTCAAAGAACTAGAACGTGGGGTCAAGGGTTCGAAGTGACAACGGAGTACTTGCCCTGTAGGGTCAAGGGTTCTGCCTGCTAGGATGTGTAGCAGGTGGTTCGAGTGTAAGTCTGCCTACCGAAGAGGTAGCAGCGAGTTACAATGAGGAGAGTGAAAGGGAACGAGGTAGATTGAGCAGAACTAAGCTGGGGTACAAGAGACGGAGTACTAGAGCTTATATACTGCGCAATGGAAGGTCATAGAAGGTCGTGGAACAACTATGACTAAACGAAGAATGTTCGAAAAGAAGAAAGAAGTAAAGATAACTAGATAAGGGTGTGCGACGAACACGTTGTATGTTCTAGAGCACTCTATCAAAGTAGAAGCGTCGGGTAAGGCCGACGATAGTAAGCAGCAATGAATAAGAGAAAAGAATAGGGGCGAATCGTAACACAGCAATTGTTGCCATCGTGCTTGTCAGCAGGAAAGATTCTGAGGTTTTATCCAATAAGTGAGATTCAGGTGGTCTGATAGAATCTCAAACTCATGGTGAGCACCTAGAAGGTAATGACACCATTCCTATAATGCAAAGATGATTGTGCCCAGTTCTAAGTCTGCAGCATGATAATTGCATTTAGCATCACTGAGGGGCTTTGAGATATAGGCTATTGGGTGCCATGCATCTCCTTGCTTCTATGTAAGAATGGTGCCATAACCCATGCCAGATCCATCCATTTCAATATGGAAGGGGTCAGTGTCCATTGGCATTGCCAATGCCAGCGACGTTGTTAATGTTGTCTTCAATTGGTTGAAAGCTGTTTGACAACTTTTGTTCCAAATGAAATTGACCTTGTCAGATGTAAGGGCATTAAGTGGCTTAGCAATCTTCGTGAAGTCCTTGACAAATTGTCAATAGAAGTTGCAGAAGCCTAAGAATCTGTGAAGTTCCTTTTGTTTGGTTGGTGTCAGCCAATCTGTTACCCCTTGCATCTTCATCAGGTCCATTTTGATCTCTTTGTGAGAGACGATTAGACCAAGATATTCTGTTTCAGTTTGTTCAAACTCACATTTGGTGTGTTTCAGATACAACTTGTTGTCATGAAGTACCTGAAGCACCTCATTGACAATTGTGTGATGTTCTTCAATCGTCTCTGTGAAGATCATGATATCATCCATGTAAATGACCACTTTTCCTCAATTGATCAGATCTCAGAATAAATAGTTCATCATGGTTTGGAAGATGGCCAGTGAGTTGGTCAGCCTGAAGAACATCACCAGAGGTTCAAATAATCCTCTGTTTGTTCTGAATGCTGCCTTCCATTCATCTCTGTCCTTCATGTGAATGTTGTTATACCCCTATCTTACATCAAGCTTGGTATAGTATTTCACCTTCTTTAGCTTGTTGATGAGTTCAGATATCAAAGGTAAGGGGTATCAATTTTTGATGGTGATCACATTAAGCTTTTGATAATCTTGGACAGGGCAAAGACGGCCATCTTTTTTCTTCACAAAGAAGAAAGGGAATGTAAACAGGGATTTCAAGGGTCAGATTCTTTCCGATTTGAGGTTCTCTTTGAGGAATTCATCCAACTCCTTTTGTTCTTCAACTGTTAGATTGTATGTCTTACAGTCAACTTTATGATCCCCTGGCATCAACTCAATTGCATGGTCCCATGGTCTTCATGGTGGTAACTCATCGAAGTTTTTCTTTGTGAAGACATCTTTGTATTCATGGTAGAACCCCAGTACCATGTCTTTGAATGTTTGCCCTTGCTTCTTTTTGTTTGCTTTGATCACCAGATCAGTAGCCAGTGTTTGTAGATATGACTCTACATCTAATTGGAACACCTGGTCTACTTCTCCTTGATTTTCATCATCATCATCACTTTCGATTGATACTGGCAAGTGATCTTTGCATGTGAGTTTAATTTCCTTGGTTTCCCAGTTTATAGTTAGATTGTGTTTCTTCAACCAATCATATCCAAGGAATATCTCATGAGTGCTTAATTGTGTCACTGCCAGTGTTATCATCTCCTGGTGGTTGCCTATGGCCATCTAGATAGATATAAACTTCTCAATTTTGCCATGAGCGTTAGGAGTGCCATCAGCATTGTATACTGGTATTGCTATAGGCAGCTTCCATGTTGGTAGGTTCCACTGTGAGATGACTCATTCATCAATGGATGAACCGGTACACCCAGAGTCTATTAGAGCTTTGATCTGGAAATTTTCACCTGAGGGGTTGGTGATTTGGGCTTCTACTTCCAGACTGTTCTCAGATCTTTTCCTTTTGATGAACCATGGTTTTTGCTGAAGTTCTTGAAGCACAAATTGCACTTCTAAGTTTGTGAGATTCTTCAATTGTTGCACAAATGTTTTATCAATTTCATCAATTCATGAATTGTGGACAAAAGATCTGATTGGCTGGACCATGGGTCAACGGTGTTCAACCAAGTGTGCCTACCACTTTGCCTCTTGGGGCTCTTGTCTGATTCCTCAGATGCCCCAATAGAAGATGAAGCTTCAGCAACCAGGGGGTGATCAGCTCTCAGCAGTCCCTTTTGTCAACTCATGATCCAGATTTGTGTGGATCCAAAGCCTGCCATTCCTTAGCATGTAGCTGTAAGTTCCTCAGTGCATTCCTCAACCTTTGGAGTGACTATTTTCTTGAGAATCAATTGTGCTATCCAGTCACCCTTTTTGATAAGGAATGGCAATTCCCCAGTGTTGATCAGTATGATACCAACTTCTCCTCAGTAGTTGGTGTCTATTACTCTGGCAAGCACATCAATGCTGTACTTGACTGCTAATCCAGACCGAGGGGCAATTCATCCATATGTTCCTCTTGGTATAATCATCACCAGTTTGGTTTGTATGATGGTTCTTTTTCCTGCTTCTACACAGGAGTTTTCTGCCATGAACAGGTCATATCCAGCAGCTTCTTCTGTCTTTCTCTCCAGAAGGGTGGCTTCCTTCAAGATTTTCTTAACATGGAGGGGTTATTCTTCAGCCTTGCCTTCTTGAACAGACAAAACAGCATATTTATTCATCCTAGATACTGTTACATTGCAATTGTCCAAACAAGAAGACTTAGCAGGGATAGCAGTTAGCTTTACTGCACCCCAGCCAGAAAACCCAGTTCCATTTCCACCTTTTGAATTGCTTCCTCCAACTTCTCTGGATCCTCGTACTGAATGTCAATGCCTCAGAATTGGAAAGTACAAGTCTGTCATGGTCAAGGTTTGAAGTATTTGGCACATGGCCACACTTTCCCACACCTGCAACATACACCAGCAGCCCTTGCCTTGTCAAGTTCCATTGGGGCTCCAGCACCACCAAAGGTTCCTGTGGTGTTTGGGTGGATGGGGGCAGTGGGTGCAGACATATCAGACATCATCACAGGGGTACCTTTCATGACTGTGTTCAAACTTGTGTTGGAAGATTGTTGGCCTGATCCAGTGCTTTGACTAGAGTAGCCAGTGTATGACCACCCCTTCTTCCTTTTGGCAATCTCCCAAAGGATTCTGTCCATGCAGACCAATTCCATCTCCCAAACTTTAAAGTCCTCATTGTTGACCAACTCAGGCTTGTACTTCTCGACCATCTCCACTACTTCATCCTTCATGTGTTGCCTCAGCAGGTGCACCAATGTCCTTCCATGACTTGCAGCACTGTATTCGGCTTCCATCATGAGCTGCTTGAACTTCACAAAGAAGTCCTCAACTGGCTTGTTCTTCATCTGCCAGATGGTCAGCAACTTCCTCTCCACTTGTTGCCTCATTGCAACAGGCATGAATGTTGTGTTCAGACCATTCCAAAATGTGGTGAACATCTGTGAATGCAAGGCTGTCCCATACTCCTGTATATAGAGATCTGTGTACCTCCTTGCTGCATTGTCACCACACATATACAAGATGATGATCAAGATTTTCTGACTGTTGGTGGGGTCATCATCAAATCCAGCCAGGTATGTTGTAACATTGCAGGACCATTGAAGAATTTTTTCTTTGGTCCCATCAAACATGTTGGGCTTTGCAGCAATAGACTTTCCCAGCCTTCCTCATGCATGCTGAGAAGCATTAGGGTCAAAGGGTATTGGCACCTCAATTCTTGGTTGAGTGTGTCATGGATTGGGGAGTGGACCTGGTTGTGTAGTACTTCCAGACTAGGGAGTTGAGAGAGGGCGTGAGTATGGGCAATGTCCTGCTGAAGGGGCAGGCCTGGGTTCAGTGGGGGGTCTAGAAGCAGCTGTCAGTATGTAGGTGGTGGAAGATCTGATCTCTGTGAAATCAAATTCAGGGATGGGAGGTTGCCCTGCAACCTGTAGTCTGTATCATCATACAATCTCTGTCCATTGGCTCTGCCAGAATAGGAAACCCTCGAGGTTTTCATATCCGCTGCTGGGTGTAAAGAAAGGCTATGTTCTATACAAGGCTATTCATAGATAGCTTTCTTTGTGGTGCACAGATCAATGATAGGGATCATTGAGTATGAGACTCACTCTAGCAGAGAGACTTGATAGAGAGTAACAGTACTATGGTGTAGTACTGGATTGAGCAAGTTGAGCTGAGAGGGATGTTTCAGAGATGAGCTGTTATCTCTGAAGAGGTGCTATCCAAAGCAGGTATGCTTATGTGCTATCAATCTAGGTACAGGAATGTCTGTATTTATAGATTTAATTAAAGTGGAGTTTGAACTCTACTTTGTTGATTATGATTCTAGATGAATGGTCCATATGATGTCATGTGCAGCAATGCACAGTCAATGACATCATGCACAGTCAGTATCAGTCAGCTACACAGTCATGCACAGCATCAGGTCTGGACTGCTGACTAAATGTGCAGCATATGGTCCAGACTTTATCACCTGATTGTTTCCATCAGATGTGGACATAATTGACTAATCATGATTATGTCCATAGTAACCATAACTAATAATTAATGATTAATATCATTAACACTGGTTACCTGACTGTTTCATTAGTGAATAACTAATGCTTTGTCAGGGTGGAGCTGCTATGGTGATAAGTCTGATGAGTGATGGCAAATAAGGTCATGTGGGGATAGGGTTTTCGACCTGTATTGGCAATTGCCTTACAGTTGGAGCAGGGGTAGTAGCACATGAAGCCCAGCCTTTGACAGAGGGATCAAATTGCTCAATTGGAGTAGTCATGTGGGTGGGAATGAGTGGTAGGTGATGGTGAAGGTTCTAGAGCTGGGGATGATGATGGAAATACCTGTAGACCAGAGGACAATAAAGTTTCCTCTGAAAGTTGCAGCAATAGTAGGGATAGACCTGAAGAGAATCTATATGGGAGTAGGGGCAAAGATATGGGCCATTTTCCCAACCCTCATAGGACAGAGGTTGGACATAACAGTAATGTGGGTAGGGTTTGTGAGCTATGATGACAGTCTAGTACCATGAAGGGCAGTAATCAGCTGGAGAGAAAAGAACATGGGCTAGCATTGAAGAGACTGCTGAAATCCAGATAAAACTAGAAGAAAGGAAGAGTGAAAGAGTACTGAAGCAACAGATGACAAACAAGTGAAAGGCCAGTTTGATATTGTTAGTCTTGAATTATATTGGGAGTACCAAATACTAAGCCAAAGGGGCCTTGTACTAAGTGAGAGAGAAGATGAGAATTCAAGACTAAGGAATAAGTAAATACAAGAGGGGGTTTATATACCTAGCTATGCGACTATGCTGCTAGAAACCCTGAGTCCTGATGGTGTAAGAATAAATCATAATCACAACAAATGGTGCCATAGGCAGTACAAAATGGAATATGATGGAAAGTGGAAGAATGATGTCTGGGAACAATAAATAGGAATTAAAACAATGCTTGGTTCACAAGGAGTCAGCACAGATCAAGAATGGAAGAATGAAGAAATGAAATAAAGGATTTTGAAAGTTCCTGACAAAAGAGCTGGAATAGTTATTGTATGTGGCTAATGTACTATGTGTATGTACTCTCTCTGAAGTGCACAGTACAACAAATAAAAAGGGATATAGTATGAGATTTACTGTTTTGAGCAGAGTTTAGACTTGGTAGAGTAATGGAACTGAAAAGAGTTCTGGATCAAAGAGTAAGAGTTAAAAGAGCAAAAGATAAAATCTTATTCACTATTGTATTTACTACAAAATGTACAGTATTTATATCCTAAATTTATGTGGAGCTAATTCTTGAAGGATGCTCTTACATGATATGTATTATGTGTAGTGTGCACAGTAGTGTACAGTCAGCATGATATCATGCACAGTTGGAGGAGTCATGCTATTTTGCAATATCTCTTCCAATGATATTCTAATGATATTTTTGAATTGTTTTGAATTATTTCTATTACTTCCTAAGTGATCCTCCACTTCTGAAATACTACTAAAACATTTCTTGATGTCAAGTGCTTCCAGTTTGGGATTGTTCTTCTAGTGCTTTTGCTTCCAGAACTTCCAGAAGTGACTAATTGATTACTTCAACATATTGTTTCTGAAAGTACTAATTGACTGTTTCAACACTGTGTTCAATTGTCTGCTATGTAGTTTTTCCAGTACAGTCTGATAATGATAATCTGATCAATATAATTATTTGTCTAATCAATCTCACTAGATCAGTGGTGGCAAAAAATTACCAGAGTTGGTAGATTACCTATGTTTCAAGCCTTATATGGTATATTCATAACTCAGACCTGAGCTAACCAAAAAGATTGTGCTAATTTGATACCAAATTAGCACTTGAAAGTGTAGATGTGGTTGAGACCCACTATTAAATATTAAATATCAAACTTGATTAGTCATCACTGAAATAGTCTGGTGAACATGCTTATTGCTTACACAATGCTTATATAATATACATGTGTCAATTGAATCTGATTAGTCATCACTGGAATACTTTGTGGTATCTGGAAGAAACCATCATGTTCTGGAAAAGGCTGTCAGTTCTAGAGAAGTCTGTGGATTTTGGGGGTTAAAACTAGTACAAGGGCTGGCTTGCTGATGAGTGGGGTAGTGATGTGCCACCAGGTGGTCCAAAGGTCAAGACTCAGGGATGGATTGTGGTGAACACCATGCAGCAACAGTACTTTGTTCTTGTACAAAGTTACCAAGTTTGTAATGATTTAGCAGTGGTAGTAAATCAATCCCATTGGACCTGTGTACTTAATCTAAGTGAGGCTGTGTTTGCTTTGTGAACATGACATCCATCATCTCTCGAAAACGCGTCGCCGTCCATGCCATCGCGAGCGCAGGGTCCAAGAAGCGCAAGGTCCGAGCCAAGGCATCCATGTCTGTATGCTTTTTTCACGCGACTTGCACCGTACTGAACCGCTCCTAGCTCGACCATGGTCGCCGTGACAGCCGGCGACGCCGACCCGAGCGACGTCTTTGCCCATCTCGAACGCGAGACGATGGGCCCCTCGTGGCACGCCGCGCTCGAAGCCGAGTTTAGCAAGCCCTACTTTCGTGAGGTGCGTGTCCATTGGGCCAAAAAAACCGCACGCGCCGGCTGACCGCGCGCGTCCCCAGCTCAAGGACTTCCTCGTCCTCGAGAGCAAGTCGCACCAGGTCTTTCCGCCAGGCACGTCGTCCTGTCACGCGCGCCCGCTCCTTACGAGCCTGACACCCCTCTACCAGCCCGAGACATTTATGCGTGGTCCCGGTTGACGCCACTCGACGCCGTCAAAGCCGTCGTGATCGGCCAGGCAAGTACCCCTCCCTCCCTTCCTGCGCCAATCATCCCTCGTCTCTCCACGCTCACCCTGTTTCCAGGACCCCTACCACGACGTCGGCCAAGCGCACGGCCTCTCCTTTTCCGTCCTGCCCCCCACCAAGCTCCCGGGGTCGCTCCGAAACATCTACAAACAGCTCGCGAACGACGTGCCCGGGTTCGTCCCTCCCAAGACGGGGTGCGTTTTACCCTTTCGCTACAGTGCGCGTGCGCGCGCGCGTTCGGCTGTATGACTGACCGCCCGTCCTCAGGGACCTCACGCCGCTCGCCGAGGCGGGCGTGCTCTGGCTCAACACCGCGCTCACCGTGCGCGCGCACCAGGCGAACTCGCACGCAAAAAAGGGCTGGGAGACGTTCACGGACGCGGCGCTCGCTGCCGTGCTCGCGCACGCCGACGAGGCGCAACGCAGGCTCGTGTTCTTCGCCTGGGGCC
>JBBPMV010000590.1:0-13757 GCA_038090495.1 Heimioporus retisporus | reverse complement strand
TATTTTCGCTGGGACTTGGATCAGTTATAGGAGGTGTAATTCAATCTGAACCCTCGCTTGGTTGGCGTTGGGTCCAGTGGATTCTTGTCATGTGGGCTAATATTTTTATCTCACTAGCACAATGACTTTGACGCGCTTATAAGTTTTCGGGTGTTTTCATTGTCATTGTATCACTGATGAGCGAAACGCGTTCCTCCATCATCCTCATCCAACTCGCACATGATCGACGCAAACGTACTGGAAACAATCTCTATAAAGCCAGAGCCGAGATCAACAAAGAAACCCTTTGGAGCCTTATCAAGACAGCTTGCATTCGGCCATTATGTATGTAGCAGCTATTTCGTTCCCATCCACGGTGATGACACCCACTGGTAATATTAGATTTTTTGCTCACAGAACCCATTGTACAGAGTTTCAGTGTACATTCTTTGGCGTAATATCTTTCATTTCCTGGCTGATGTGTTTATGCACAGATATGGCTCGGTTTTCTTTGGGGCGTAGTATATTGCCTACTAGAGTGCGTAGCCGCTTACACCCTCGGCGTCGCATTGACCATCTGTCGATAGGGCAGTAACACCTATGTTTCAACTGGTCTATGGTTTCGACGTTGAGGGAACTGGGTACTTATATGCAACCTCGTGGCAAGTAGAGAACTGCGTGCGGCTCTCGGTCCGATACTCACGTCAAACCAGCATCGGCGCAGTGATCGGATTCTTTGCCAATCTCTATCAGGACAAACTCTACATGTGAGGCTCCATTCCGTGTATTTGGCTGACTGAAGATGATGTGATATACATACTATAACCAGGGAACACGTTGCTCATAGGAAACAAGAAGCCCGATTATACCTTGCATGTGTTGCCGCAGTATGTCTTCCCGTATGCATGCTTATGGTTGCCTGGACGGCGTCGCCGAGAATACACTGGGTCGTACCAATGGTCGGATTGACGGTGGGCTGGATTACAATGTTCCTTTCGAATCTCTCTCACGCGATCGAAGCTGTTCATGAGTGGGGTCTTGGTTATCTTCCAAGTGGGCTTCCTATACCTCGCAGATTGGTACGCCGTTCTAAGATCGCAATATCGTTTCGTTCCATTGACCTCTCGCCAGCTACAATATATATGCCTCTTCAGCTCAAGCTGGACAGAGTTTATCGCGTACGTCATGTTCACATATGCAGGCCTTGATCATCCTCATCCTCGACCACGTGCTTTCCAGGCAATTCGATGGCTTTGATATTCCCGCTGGCGACAGGACGGCTATTTACCACGCTAACGTACAAATGGGGGCTGACACTCTTCGCAATCGTCTCTTTTGTTATGGCCCCTACGCCGTTTGTATGTCCCCAAATTTTCCATTCCATCGTCTTCGGCTCACTGTTGTGCCATGCTCTCGTACTTTCACCGATCTGTGAACGTGTCTTTGGATGTGTTGTAGGTATTATTCTTTTATGGGCCCAGGATACGTGCGCGCAGCTTCGCCTCGCGCCAGATCCTCGCTGCGGACGAACAAACCTTGCATCCTTCCGAACTAGATCCATCTTCATCGGATCCAAAATCGGACAAGGTGTAGGGGGAATAAGTAGGGACTGAATTTTGGTTCAACCATTTCCATCACATGCTTGTTTTCTGCGTCTAGAGTCATGTTCACGCACAACATTAGTGATTGGTTTGAGATCGGAATCAGGATGAACCTGCCAGATATGGTAGCGGCAATGATGAGCGGGATGAAAGGTGCATTTTCGTTCGCGAGTGTCTTTTCTACTCGTTCATGAAGCTGTCCTGACATTGTCAGGTTTCATTATACATAGTATAATATAAGTTAGACCTTTCTTTTCCAAACATGAATCAAGCTACATCCAAAGTCCGTGGAGCCATGCTAGTATGGAGTGTGCCAACACCAGCCGCTACCGGACCATTGGTTGTGCGGACAAACACTGTTATACACCCAAAAACTATTCAAAGAACCTGTACTGACCCCCCCCCCAATCTCGGCCAAGCCTCAGTGGAACTTTTGACAAAACTAACGATATACATGGCGGGCGATGTCTTCGATTATCGAGGCTCGTGAGATGAAAAAAGCTCTACTACCACCTTCCAAGCGACTTCGGGATCACCTTTAGTAAAAACGTCGGGATGGGTGGAGGTATCCCACTTCAGCCTCCTCCCATAGATGATTTTTGATTGCAGAACAGCGAGCTGTTTCTGGAACTCCGCCTTGTTGGCCTCGGCTTTGTCTTCACTAACATTGTCGACGCGGCTGAAGACGCAATGCAGTCGCTCGGGGAAACCATCGGGGTTGAAGTCCTTCGGAAAAGAATAGGCAAAAGTATCCAGGTGGTCCTGAATAGACGATCCCCTATCTGCGCTGGGGTCGACCTCAACTCTGTGCATGTAAACCGTCCCGACACGCGTAGATTTGGATCTAGACAAAAAGAAAAACGTCTGGCTTTACCATACCCCGTAGGTGAAGAAACTCTCACCTTGATCGTTTTAACCAAGCACTCAACTCTCGCTCTGCTCCATTGTTCACCCCTGTGTGAAAGGAGGGCGTGTCTACAAATACAATATTCCTCCGTCGCTCTTCCCCCAAGTCACTTCGTGCCTTTTCCGCGAGCTCGCATCGGACTGCCTGCACCTTCCCTGTGGTGGGTCGAAGGCCCTGGCCAATTTCGATGAGGCCAACAGTTTTCGTTACCGCGCTTACGAACTACACGTGGCTGTAAACTCGAACCTGAGCACAAGTAGAAGAAAGTTATACCGTGCTCTTTCCGCTCCCAGAAGGCCCCACCACACTGAATGGTAGCCGCGAGTCAGTAAAAAAAGAATGCGGGGGGATAGCTTCTGGGAAACACACAATACCACTATGTCATCGTCATTCAAGTAGAATGTTGGATCGAGTAGGTTCCTGATCCAATTACTGACCCAAGCCATGTCCGCGTCGTAAATGTGCGTCTCCAGGGTGCGATAACAACGGGCGCTGCATGGGACGGTTCAGTCTCTCATCCATGTGTCCTTGAAACATGCTCACATAGAACGGGGCAACTTGAAGCGGGGAAAGAAAGGAAAATACGGGGGCCCGGACAATCGTGCTCCCTTCGACGCAACGCAGGTAGTCTCGGCGCAGTTCGGGATGTGGATTCGGGAATTCGGTTGCTTGGGACCTGCCAAGACCCCAGACGCTCCTAGTCTGGTGACTAGACCGTCTACGAGGTTGCCGTGTTGAGAAGCAAATTGACGGTTTGCCTCTCAATGTAGCAACCTCATAGATGGTCTGGTCACCAGACTAGGATGCTTCCTTGGCTGATTCCCCCTGTGTTCAAAAAGTTGAAGTTCTTTTTTCGGGGTCGGATGATGGGCAGGGCCTGGCCTGGCCCGGAAGCCCTGGCTTGGGCTCTGGGTCTAGCCTCACACCCTTGGCTGCCAGCACTCGCCCAAGATGGGCAATCAGGGTGTTGGAGGCATTGTATTGGGAGTACGGACAAGGTGTATCAGGTCAGGTCAGATCGTCGTCGCTGTGTCTGACGATGGTTGTAGACCAAATTCGCATGCAGTTTTGTTTCGGACGCAAAAACATGGTAACGAACAGACCAAGGTACGTCTGTCGCATAGAATCGGTTTTCTTGTCGACTCCATGAATTCCCACCCTGGTAGACGGGTGCATGGTCGCAGAGGTGGTGATTGGCAGTCCGCTGTCTTCCAGCCCAACCGCCAGTGCGGTGGATATCATCGTTCCGCGTCGTGTCGCGTGGATGAGCTAGGGAAACACTAGAATAAGATATCGAGACCGATGTACTTGACGATGTATTGTCCAAAGGTGTGTTATTTTAAATAGAAAGTGATGAAATCTGACGAAGAGTATGCGATGATTTTCCCATGTCTAGCGAGGATAGTGCACAAGAGTGCTGGTATGGAGGACAGGCCAGAATCCCGAGACTGCTGAGCCAGTGGATGCATCAAATTGCTTGATTGCGCTGTTGGATACGACTCGGAGATGGTTGTTGAACCAGAGAAGACTGGCGTTGTATTTTGGGATCACGTTGACCGTAATGTCAACAAGCAATCTGTCATCGCCGCTGTCCCAGATTTGAACAAACTCTGCAGTGACTGTCGCAATTCGTTCGCCTTTCGGCGGGTACTTTGCCGCGAACACGCGACTGTGGCAATCGATAGCCTATGCTCGTCTTCGAGCTGCAATGCCCCAGACAATCGTGTAGCGACCCGGTGATGCAACCAGTCGAGAGAAATCCGACGAGAGGTCGATGACGCGAGTGGTGAAGACGCTTCCCTTGTCTGCAAAAGCCTATTCGTGTGTCTTTGCATCCCAAACGAACACTTCACCCCAGTTCGTCCCTGGGCGATCGATGTACTTGCCATCCTTTGTGATAGTGAGAGACTTGATCCCCACTTCATCATCGTCGCTAATTGCTTGCTGTCTTGCAGCTGCCGTACGCAAACATCATCGCGGCGACCACTTAGTCTGGTGACCAGACGCATCTACGAGGTTTGGGGGTAGGCGGAGGGCCAAACTCTCCATAGGAAAATGAATCTTGTCGGCATGGGCCTATATATATGCATGGGATTGGAAGAGAACCAGACTAATATCTACAGGAGTGGAATCCGAGTCCCGACAAGGAAGTGTGATCTGCTCCACACTTCCCCACGCCTTCACGCTCGCTGTGATAGACCTTGAGTGGGACATCGGCAACGGGAACGGACATTATCAGTCTTACAACAGTAAAATTAATTTCTTTGACATCATTGTCCGCCATGGCGCCACCACCGTTTTTAATTGCAAATAGCACATTCATATCACAGACATTTCTGGTTGAACGGTGTGGTATAGGTCGTCTCCCTCTGCATTGTCTTGACAAACTGATGGACGGGTCGTGTTTTGCTGAAACGGCTGTCGAGCGGCAGATTCTTTGACGGGAGTGGGAGCAAGTGAGTTGGCTCGTCTGCATGGTCGGAGAGTGAGACCTTGCTCAACTTCTAGTTGGGGACGGGAAGCGGATCCTTGAGCCGGCGGTGGCCATCACGACACCTCTGCTCGGACCTGATGAGCTGACGACGGATGATCTCGCAGTGGACATCGGTGACGTTTCCGGTGGCGATCGCTGGCTGGAAGTCATCGTCCTCATCTGAACCATCGGGGTATGACTTGCGCCGTGGCACCTTGGCCGCCAACAGGTCACAGAAGCAGCGATGGAGTTGAAGCGACGGGAACGGGGAACGGACGCGGAGAGGATGCCATGAACCAATGAAGGAGAGTGTGTACCACTGCTACCACGGCTGCGCCCGCTGGAAGTGAGACCATCGAAAGAAAGCTCGTCACTGGCACTGGGGTTGCGGACAGGAGAGGGGGGCATGCCTTTCTTGCTACTGTACCTCAACGAGTCTCATCTGACGAATATATTGCGCAAACATTGGAATACCCTGGAACCAATCCTCTGCTAGTACTGATTCGTCTTGGTGATACCAGCTGGTTAGGGTGATAAAAGGTCAGTGTGGGCTCCGAGTCAGAGGGCTGTTGCAACCCAATAGCGAACCACCACGGCATGCATATAAGGGACGAGTGTTATCAGCCACAGCTTGGTAGAATAGAATACATCGATCCTTATTCTCAATACGTGCTCACATCTGCGGGCCTTCCAGTCTCGGCCGTTTCTCATCCCCCACACCGTCCATTATTGCATCCTTCACGGGTGAGGTCTGGTCCACAATACCCTCTGGAACTTGTTTCCTCCACCTGGGCAGTTTTGAAATATCTGGGGAGGTAGTCCATCCGGCTCTCCCCTCCTCCACCTTGGTAATTTTGGAATCTCTGGAAGTGGTTGTTCTCTCTTCTCTCCCGACAATTTTTCAACATCGAGCAGATATTGGACCTGTCACTCATTTCCATCTCAGCCTCAGCAAGGTTCAACTCTGCAATTTATGTACGTACCCGTGCCACTCCTTCTTTAGAAGCAAATAGAGCTTGCCGAGTCTTATCACCGTGAAGCGTTTATAACGCTTCCTTGCAATGGCAATCGAAACCTGCATAGGGTGGAAAAAAAAGTTCAAACCCGTGCTCGATGCTCATGCAACCAGTCACCACCAACGTCCGCGTCAGGCGTTCCCTCCAGCTTCGAGAGCATCATACCAAAAGCTTCAACTGCTTCTGCGTCACGTCCAGCGCCATGTAATAGAACATGTTGCAATTCGTGGCCCAGGTAGGATGGATGGGTCCAGGTTGGTGACCTGTAATTGCATGGTGATGTCGTCTGGTACAAGAGGAATGAACTTTACCCCCTCGGCATCACTCAATGCCTCATCCCAGGATTCCATCATTTTCCATACTTTGCTCCGCCTGATGAGAATATCTATGCGACCCGGCTCGAGCGATAATACTGTCGTCAAGTGTTCCACAGCTTCACCGCATTTTTCAGACTTGATGGTAGCCGTGCTAAGCCTACCCAGGCTCTCCTCGCAGCGGCGTTGAAAATCTGCGCGGGAATATCAGATAACATTAGGTTCACTATTAACGTAACGACTCACCAACTTTCCACTGCGCACGCGATTCATAGGTACTTGAATCCGGTGCTGATCCGCTCTCCATCTGACGGAAGTACGCGATTACTTCTGTGACACGATCATTCCCTTCTAGAACGTCACAAAGGACGCAGCGAATGTCAAATGTTGGAACATCCAGCTAACAATGGTGTGTCAATGGCAAAATCTGGAGCATCATGAATGATATACCCCAATAGCAGCGGCCGATATCTTCTCCGGGCCAAGATCTGTGAGAGGAACACCCCTCTTGATACATCTTAGAAAAGATGGGCTGTCCAGGCAAGGAGCCGTAACCGTCTGGTTGTGAGGTTCATCGAGAATGATGTTCGAGGATTCCTCACGGAGGTCCGTGCCACTGTTCTCCATGGGATGCCCGCCCACCTCAATGGGCCTTAGAAGAGACGCTTTTTTGAAGTGAGCAACTAGGATTGTCTGGTAGGGGTGTTCATTCGGAATCGGGCGGGACGCTTCTTCGAGAATGGTAATCGACTTGTCGAGGTCCTCAAGATCCGCATCTCGTAGGCAGCAAGCCCGGGATGCAACGCCGAACTCGTGTAGCATACAAAGTTTGTCAAAATAACCATATGGCGGCACGTAGGCGCCACGATTCCAGTCTTTCCAGAAGTCATGGATCCGACTCAGATTCCTAGCATTTAGAGCCTGGGAGAATCTATACGCGCGTGAGATGGCATCCGCAGTTTGACGATCGCGAGGAACATCATAAGGAGCCTCCGCGAGGAGGGACCTGATTCATGAGGGAATAGAGTCGTCGTGCTCCCGCCCATACTAAACTAGGAGGGCTTGAGAAAGGAGCAATAGTTTGCAGGGCGAGCAGGGTGGTTGGACTTGTACGACTTCAAAGCTTCTTCATATGGCTCGACAGGTGAACGGAGGTCGCAGTGTTTACTATGGACCAGGTACATGGCAAGCCTTGAGGTGGCAAGGTTAAAAAGTGCAGTGGAGCGACGAGTGTCCTTGAGTCCACATGATTCAAGAGCACGCTGGAAGAAATCAAGAAAGCGGTCGAGATGTTCTTCCTTAGTAGAGTCATTGTGGTAAGCATGAAGAGCCTCGAACCCAGAATTAGTATTCTCCACAAAGTCCGATACTTCCTTCAAATGACGGCGCCACCTTTGTCGAATCAATAAAAATAGTACAGTATTCAAAGTGGTACAGTATTCAGAGCATGTCGAAAAGAGGATATTATGAGTCTTCTCGGTTTACTCCTCTCTATCGTCAAGCTAGATCCGATTGGAACGCTTGTACACAGTACTCAAACCCGCCTCAAGCTGAGTACGTGAGAATGGATTCATTTGGATAAACAGATTCTTGAAACCTCGTTGGTGTCGTCAACGCATTAAACGATGGGTGGGCAAGATCTCCTCGATCGCGGAACGAGACTGACCGCAAGTTGCCAGATAACGCAAGAACGGTTGAAACAGGGAACCATTTACCTGTAGGCTCCATCCTGTTCTTGGAGGATGGAAAACATCTTCTCAGTGGCGGGGAAGACGGAATGATTCGAAAGTGGTGTATCGACGATGGCAAGCAGGTCGGGGAGCCAATCAAAGGGAGCGAACGTGTCCGGGCGCTTGCATTGTCGAGCGATCGCAAGTGGGTCGTCAGTGGCGAACACGGGTTCGCAAGCGTACGCGACCGGAGCACGTTGCGAAAGGTCCGGGAGGTGCACGAGCAGTCGCTCGAAGTGGAGTCTGTCGACGTGTCACCCGATTCGACCAAGTTCGTCACGGGCGCGAGGGATATGAAGGCGTTCGTCTGGGACATTTTCACGGGCGAACGACTGCTTGGGCCACTCGAACATCCAAGCAGCATCATAACTGCGAAATTCTCCCCGACGGGAGTCTCATAGCCACCGCTGCATGGGATGACCCATTGCTCAATGTGTACAACGAGCGTACTGGCCAGTTGATCAGAACCGTTTCGCTGCCCAGCGGTGCATGCGGAGTCGGTGTGTTCGCATGGACAAGCGACTCTCAGCGCATTTTTGCTTCATCCTCGAGCATCGTCAGTCACATCTATGTCGACACTGCGACTTTCATCTCCCAGTGGTTAATCCCCAGCCAGTCACTCAGCGAACATGGCTGTCTCGCTGTGCCTAGTAACGGCAAATTCATCGCTTCCTTCGTCGACAAGTTGCTCACACTTTGGAATCCTTCCACTCAAGAGCAGTTTGGGCCCGTCTTTAGTCACTCGGGGTGCCTGCGGGCAGTCGCAATTTCGTCAGACAATCGCTACGTGGCGACCAGCGCGGGCAATGGAACAATCGCCCTTCGCAATCTCAATGACATTGTTCTCGTCTCATACCTTGTTCAACGACCGCGACATGCGAATCACTTGAACCAAAGGCTGCAAATCGCTGCGTTTGACGCTTTTCGCGGCGTGTCTCGTGCTCTCGAGTTATGCTTTGGTGCGTTCTTGATTCTGAGTTCAATTCACCGACTGAAAGCCCATCTGGAACTAGAGGAACTTGCAGGGACTAACACACAAACGAAAGATCATCCGAATCCACACGCTCGGGCTACTCCGTTCCCCATTGTAGATGGCATTTACCGTATCAAGAGCTACATTGCAGATGTATACCTCGCCTGCGCACGAGACCCATCCGACATGCTTGTGCAACAGTTGGATGTATCCAGCAATGATCAAAAGGTTCGTAGTTTGATAATCGATCAAGTGGACGGGTGTTACCTGTTCGTGCAGTGGTCCATTTCCAGCGTTGACGATGGAGCATATAAAATCGTAAACCAGAAAGGTAGCTCGGGCGTTGCGTTGAGTGCCGGACATGGGGGCGAATTGGATTGTGTCTCGGATGGCACCTCCGTCACCACTTGGACCATCGGACCCCGTGGAAATCCCTACGTGTATGTTTATACCTCGTCGATCACGTTCGTACAGTTCACCGAGCCCTCGACAGCATTGGCAATGCCGCGAATGCCATGGCTATTCATCTCACACAACGTCCGCAAAATGCGAGCCCCACGTTTCATGACCATGGCTAAAGTTGTTGCTAAACACATCCAGGTTTGGTGTCTTCCTCGCGACGTAAGTATCGCTTGATTGCATGACGCGGGCCACACGGGCATTGACTCGCACGCAGAACAGTCAAAACCAAAGTTGGGCTCTGGAACCCGTTCACGATCAATTGATTTTCGAGACAGATTCCTGCATGTTGAAGCCTGCGAGGGGTTGATAACATGGTTCCGGTGCACTTGTGTTAAATATATTTCATCTACCTTCCACCACTCTATATGTCGCGATGCAAGCCGTCTTTGTCTTTGGCTTCAAAGTCCTGTGGTACTATATTCTTCTGGACCATGCCCTGCATATCTTCAAGTTCGCAGGAGACACGCGTGAGGACGACGTGCGATGGGTGCTGGGGTGGTTATCCAGGATGAGATACGAGATAGAATCATAGTAATCGGAGATGAGGCCGATAGTCCATCTCCGATGCGCACACGCGGCGCTTTGCCGGAGTAATTGTACATAATTCGGTTGTGCATGGGAAGGTGTTTTTTCAGTCTCGATTATCGAACTTAGAACAAGATCAGCCTGGTAGTGGTGAAAACGCGGCAATCGGACTTCGCACGGGCTGATGCAGCGAGTTGACAGCGACCGACGTAGAATGCGAGATTGGGCGGAAGGAACGTGAGGTACGAAAATAGTCCAACCACGCACACACAGCCTCTGAGACTAAACACGGCCATCCGATCAGGTCGCTGAGCAGAAGAAGACTGTGTTCCCCTGAAATGAAACTGGCTCGGTGGGAGCAGTAAACAAGCGACAGACCACAATCACATGAAATTCGAAGGGATCAAACTACCCAAAATACGGATTGGCGATATTCAGTACTCAAATACACAGATATTCTTGTTATCCCTAGGCACGACCCTCCAGAGGGCGCGCACCGAACGAAAGAGCTCATACAACATACACGTTCTCCTTTTGTATCTGATATCCCTCCAGGCGTTTGAAATACTCCAAGCGTTCGCGTCGTTCCTTGTCGTACCTCTATATGGCATCGTCAGTGTACTCCACTTTCGTCAGACTGCGTGAGACGCACCTCCCGCGTATCATCAGACAAGTCGAGCACATTCTCCAATAGACGTGCTTTCCCCTTCCCTTTGGGGGCCTTTGCACTCGCCTTGCCCCTGGGCCGACCCCGCGTCGGTTTGGCGGCTGCTGGAGCAGTCGTATTGCGGCTCTGTGACCGTGTTTTCGACTTGGAGGACGGTTGCTTACGGCGAGCGGCCGACTTGGTATCGGAAGTCGCTTTCACGTTCCTCGACCGCAACTTCATCCGACCATCGCCTTCGTCTCCATTATTGCTCGTCTTGAGCTCGGCCTTTGCACCCACCACTGCTCGTCGCGTACTTCGTCTCGGCGGGACGGGTATCGGTGGCGCAGTGGATTGTCTCGAGCTTCGACGTGCAGTGGCGGGCGTGGAGGAAGGTGTAGGTATATCTTGATAGGACGTCTTGACCCGTTTCCCTTGGGAAACAAGCGGTTTGTCCGCGGCCACGGCCTTTGATTGTGCGCGCGTGACCTTGAGTGCAAACGTGTCGCTCGAGCGAGTGGTGCCCGGACGTCGGTTGGGACGCACACCAACCGAAACCTTGACGGGGGACGGACTCGAAGGCACGGAGGACTCTTCCTGGTCCGAATCAGAGACCCCGCCGGGTGTCGGCGAGGGGCGCCGCTTGCGCTTGCGCGGTGTGCGCAAAGGATCTAGAAAGGTCGGCTGCGAACCAGTCGCATCCACCTCTGGGTACGGTTGATCACTGTTCATCATCAACAAAGGCGCAACAGGGGGCTGCACGCGCGACGGCCCAGCGACGGGCTCATCCGCATATAACCCCTCGATATCTTCATTGTTTGTCGGGACTGGCGCACCGAGCTGCACCAAGGAGCCGTGGGCATGGGAAGGGGCAGAGGTGAGGACGGTGCTGCGTGGGGGCGACTTGGCGGCGCTGATGCGTGGGGCGGGCTTGGGTGCCCGCACCTGCTTCGATTTGAGTGCCCGTTCGACGGCAACGAACCCAAACGGGTCGGGATCAGAAACCCTGGAGGGCGTGCCGAGATGGTACCCGTACTGCGGCGGGTCGACTGAGGGGTCAGTGAGGCGAGCATGGTCGACGTTCGCGGTAGAGGGAGGAAGAGGCGAGCTGGGTGGGAGAGTAGACGAAGAGCGGGAGTAGAGCCAATTGGGCGGGTCTGCGGGGTAGGCGAGAGACTTGGGCTTCTTTGGCCGTCGTGGTGGCTCAGCGGAGTATGGGGCAGAGCGCTTTGGCTTCGAGATGCGGACGGGTGACGGTGACGGTGGGTGGAAGAACTGGTCCGTGATATCACGGAGAGGGGTGTCCTCGCTTACGCGGGAGTGGGAGAGCGGCGTGCGGAGAATGAGTAAGGAGGAGGAACGGTGGACATGCAATAACGCGTTCTCGTCGTTGATGGGAGTGTTCTCGTCGTTCTCGACATCGTCCTCGATGCTATCGAGGTCGCCGAAGTCGGTCTCGCTGACCGCTGCGGGCGTTGGACGACGTTGAGCGCGCTTTGGCATCGGCGTTGACGATAACAATGGGCGTGCTTTTTGTTGAGCGTGGGAGTGTCGCAACAGGCAATAACTCACGTGACTTTTTAGCCAGCGATAAAAACGCAAATCACACGTCATGTACACGATACCTTAGTAAGGTTCTTTACAACCAATCAACACTGATTATATAAGTTTTACCATGGATATCTGGCAGTGTTTGCGGTCAGTTCATCTCATGTGAACGTTCACCGTCGCACGTTGCCTTTGATGAACGTTTCTTGGCTTCGGAGAACGTTCCATGACCGGCAGAACGCTGGTTTATGAGACGAAAAAGAGTCAGAGTCGGAGCGATGGTGACGGTGACCGGTGCCGGGCGTTGTGCCGCCCTGGCCGGGCTAAGGCATTCGGAATTGTAGGTGAGGTCCAAAAGCCGGAGCCGCTCCGCTCGAGCCAGGGCTTGTTAGACCTAATGCGGTATCCACTAAGTCGGTATTTCGCATCAATGATTGCTGCGCAGCTGCCACCAAGAAGTCCTGGTCCTCATTGCCCATATCTTCCCTCTCTTCATCATCAGATTTGTCTTGAACAGTTTCCACTGGCATCAATGTTCAAAAGACCATGCGTAGCTGGCCTGGACCGGATCCTTGGGATAATTCTCGGAATGTGCGCCTCCTCGAAATCATGCGATTCGCCAGTTTCTATGTCAGAATCGTCGACACCCTCGTTACTCAATGCTTCCATTTAAATTTGGTCCTTCACGGTAGGGTGCAATCCGCAGTGCCAGTGACCAGGCATCGTTTCCAAAATTGCCGCTCTGTACGCCCGGGTCCCATGTCAGCCACGACCCACAAGAAGGTCGCAACCGTACACGTCCGATGTTGTCGCTGGTTCGATATTGGGCGCGAACGAAACGACCGTTATATATTTAGTAGATAAAACTCACGCGGCTAGGAATGGTATAATTTGACGTGTCTGGTGCTATGGGGAGACGGTGGGAAGTGTGAAGATGGTTAACTGCAGCCGCATACCGGCGGGACGATGAGGGACTGAAAGGATCGGCAAAACTGCTCAGCCACCTCGACCACCGGTCCGAGGCTATAACGGGGAGGTCGCTGGAGCCGGCAACGTCAGCTGATCTGTGGGGAAGGAATATAATTAAACTCGAATAAAACTCGCGCGGTAGCCAAGGAGTGATCAAATTTGACATGTCGGTGTCTGCCACAAAGATCGCATTCTTGCCACCTGTGCGTTGACTGAGGGGTCAATATGAACACTTTGGGTCGAAAGAAGTCGTTAACAAGAGGCTCACATGATTGTTTCCTAAAAGAAATTGATATTAATGATGACCAACTCATACCGGTGAGCAGGGTACCGGTGACAAGCCCCGGATCACGGATGGCGACAATGACGGTTTTTCTTCGGCCACCTTCCTAAAAATCCAGCAAAAGCTATTCCAACGGAATTAAGACGGGATTGATGTTTTTTTTGCGGGGTGCCTGGACGTTTGCTGTTGGTCGGGAGTCGGGGATGGTTCCGGATGACCTGTATAAATTATGACCGTCATACCCGATCTCGAAAGTAATCAGTGACCAGCATGCTCGCACAACACTTCTCTCGTTCCATCCCTCGCCAAGGAAGGCGTTTCATGAGCGTAC
>JBBPMV010000588.1:0-13771 GCA_038090495.1 Heimioporus retisporus | reverse complement strand
ATGACTGGCTCCCCCGGTGGTGATCGCTGCATGGACCTCTAGTTTGTTCTCCTCTTTTACCTTTTTGTTTCTCATCGAAATTTCGAATATACTCCGGGGGTAATGTTACGATTCGCCCCTATTCTTTTCTTTTATTCATTGCTGCTTACTACCGTCGGCCTTACCCGATGCTTTTACTTCGATAGAGTGCTCTAGAACATACAACGTGTTCGTCGCACACCCTTATCTAGTTATCTTTACTTCTTTCTTCTTTTCGAACATTCTTCGCTTAGTCATAGTTGTTCCACAACCTTCTATGACCTTCCATTGCGCAGTATATAAGCTCTAGTACTTCGTCTCTTGTACCCCAGCTTAGTTCTGCTCAATCTTACCTCGTTTCTCCTTCGTCCCCTCATCGTAACTCGCTGCTACCTCTTCGGTAGGCAGACTTATCCTCGAACCACCTGCTATACGTCCTAGCAGGAAGAACCCTTGACCTTATAGGGCAAGTACTCCGTCGTCACCTCAAACCCTTGACCCTACGTTCTAGTTCTTCGAGCCTACGCTCGTTCCTACCTGGACCAAGCGTAACAAGGGTCAAGAGTTCAATGTCAAGATGAAGGACTTGCCACACAGGGTCAAGGGTTCTTCCTGCTAGGACATATAGCAGGTGGTTTGAAGGTAAGTTTGCCTACTGAAGAGGTAGCAGTGAGTTACAATGAGGGGAGTGAAGGAATCAAGGCAGAATTGAGCAGGACTAAGCTAGAGTACAAGAGATGAAGTACTTAGGCTTATATACTGTGCAATGGAAGGTCATGGAAGGTTGTGGAATAACCATGACTAGGCATAGAAATTTCAAAAGGAAAAGAAGTAAAGATAAAAGTGTGTGATGAACACATTGTATGTATGTTCTAGAGCACTCTATTGAAGTAGAAGTGTCAGGTAAGGCTGACGATGGTAAGCAACTATAACAAGAAGAAAAGAATAGGGGTGAATCATAACACCAAGGTCTCTCTGGTAGTTCAATTGGAACCAGCTGCCCAGCCAGGGCTTGATTAGTGCCTTTGAACTGTACATATCAGCCACACCTTGAGATGTAGTCCTTGATCTGTGTTACCATTCCTGGCAAATAATAGCCTCTCTAAACCAATTCCATCATTTTCTCTACTTCAGGGTGGCTGGCCACAGGTACATCATGGTGGCATTGAATCACTTCTAGCTGGAGTTCTGTGTCTTCTGGGATGAAGATGTGGTCATTGCAGTACAGCATTCCATCTCTGGTTTCCAGTGTGGATCTGTCCTATAGCTTTCTCATCATTTCTGGTGGCATGGTGAGGGTTCCATCCATAATTTGTTGGCAGAGCTGCTCATCCTCTGCCCCAATATAGACCATGTTCTGCACATGCTCTGGTGGGATGACCAGCACCTCCTTGTTGTCTTCCTCAACCCCATCTGCATGATCCTCACATCTTGAGAGTGTGTTTGCCTTTCCCATAATACTTCCCGCCTTGTGGACCCACTTGTAATTGAACCATGACAAGTACTGCACCCAGCAGGCTTGCCTCCAGTTAAGGCCCTGGTTTTTCATGAACCACCAGAGATTCACATGGTTGTTCTAGATTTCAAACTTATGCTTTGCCTCCTCCAGGTAATGCCACCAGATCTTTAGCAACTGGATAACACTCACCATTTCCTTGTCTGCCACAGGGTAGTTTGGCCCCTCCAGGGACATGGAGTGCAACAAGTAGGCCACCAGGTGCCACTTGTTGTCCTTGTGGAGTGAAAGTATCACCTCCATTGCATAGTCTGATGCATCTGTTTCCAGCCAGAACTTGCAGTCATTGTCAGGGTAAGCCAGGATTGGGACAGTTGTGAATGCTCCTTTTAGCTCATCAAGCACTGTTTGCTGATCTGCACCCCAGTGGAATGGGGCCTCCTTCTTGGTTAGGTTGTTCAACAGCCTGGCCAGCTTGGAGTAGTCATGGATGAACCTTTGGTAGAAGTTGGCAGGTCCGAGGAAACTCCACACGCTCCAAATGTTCTTCAGCATTGGCCAGTCCAGTATGACCTGAACCTTCAAGTCATCCATCCAGATCCCATTTTTTGAGACTACCATTCTGAGCAACTCCACCTCTGTGACTCCAAAGGTACACTCCTCTGGCTTCACAAACAAATCACTCTCTGCAAGGCATTGGAGGACTTCCTCAACCACCTTGTTGTGCTTCTCTTGGTCATCTATCTTTGTGAATATGAGCAGGTTGTCAATGTAGACCACTACACATCTGTCCATGTCCACAAAGATATTGTTTATCATGGTTTGAAACATGGTGGGGGAGTTGCATAGCCCAAAGAACACCACCAGGGGTTTGAAGGTGTCCCTGTGGCAGATGAACACTGCTTTCCACTCATCCCCCTCCTTGACCTGGACATTATGTACCCCCAGCAGAGATCAATTTTTGTAAACCATCTTGCTCCTTTGAGCTTGTCCACAAGCTGTGAGATAAGGGGTAGCAGGTAGTTGTTCCACACTGTATGCTTGTTTAGGTAACAGTAATCCTACACCATCCACTTCTGTCCATCTTTCTTGGATACAAAGAAGACAGGAGAGGTCATTTCTGACTTTGAAGGCCAGATGTACCCCTTGCAGAGCTGATCATCAATGAAGACAGAGACTTCCTCCTGCTCCTTGGAGGATAGTGGAATTAGCCATCCTTTCTTTTGCTTAAAGGAGTCCTTGAGATCAATGGCATGGTCCCAAGATTTCCACACAGGCATCCACTCTGACTCCTTCTCACAGAAGATGTGAAGAAAATTGTGGAATTGTTTTGGTACAAGTGCCTCTAGCTTCTTCTTTACCACCATCTTCTTGTCTGCTTCCTCCATCACCCTCACATGGTATGCAGACCATGCATACTCCATTTCCTCATTTTCTAAACAATGCAGGAATACTGACTTCTTCTGAAGCAAATGACAGCTTTGTGGACACCAACTCATTCACACCTGTCCCAAACTCCAGTTGATCTCCAGGTTGTGTTTCCAGAGCCAGGTGAAGCTGAGAATCATCTCGTTATGTACAAGGTTCATCACTTCTGCCATTATCCATTCCCAGTATTCTTTGTAGTTGATCACCAGGTTCACAGAGTGTGTAATATCACTGGCAGAGTTCTTGATGCCATTGATGTTGTAAATGGGGATGGGCCATACCAAGGGGGTTCATTGTCAGCTTGTGCTTCTCTGCCCACCTCTAGTCCATGAATACAATATTTGTGCCACTATCCAGTAGTGTGTGCTTTAACAAAATCCTTCTGCAGATCTGGTGAGACATGGACATCCAGCACAATTTCCCAGTCCTGGTGCAACTGTCTTGTTCTAATTTGGTCTGGGAACACAAGGGTTGTTGGATTGCTTTCCTTGGTCTAAGTTGTTGTTAAGGAATTCAGCACTGTCAACCTTGCTTGGTTGCACTCCAACTCAGTTGGAGATACCTCTTTGTTCAAGACCAATATACTATTGTTAACTCTGGTATTTAATACAGTGGTGTCAACAGATAATAGTGAAAAGCCATTTGGTGAGTCATTAGCCAAGTGAGCACCCTGCTCATTCACTCCACTTCATCTTTTTCCTTCTTATCATGCATTGCCTTCATATCCCAAAAGTATGCCTTCATCTCATCAAATGTCATGCTGCAGATGGCAGTCATTGGGTCCTTTGGGGTCTGCAGGGCTTGTGCCATTGTTGTGTGGATGGACTTCTTCAAGCAAATGTTGCAGTGTCCACTACCCAGGAAGTGGCATTCCAGGCATTTATTTTTTGGCTCTGGGCAGCTCCATGCTTGGTGCCCCTTTTCTCCATGATTGTAGCAGCCCCCCTATCCAGTGGTTGTGGCATTGACTTCTGCCAAGTCCAACATGCAAGTCTACTTTGACATATCCTTGTTAGAGATTCTGTGGAAGTGGGTATATGACTCTAGGCAGAACCCAATTTTCTGGACTTGCACTAGCATCTTGTTGACTGTCTTCTTTCATTGGCCTTTGAATAACTCTAGTCAGATTTCCAGGTGGATGGCCCTCTCCAGGAAGTACATGCTGGAGACATCATCAAGCATGGACTAGTGGTAGAGCTTCATCTATTCTGCAAGGAAGGATACCATGCTCTGCTTGCCTTGCTTACACTTGAAAAGCTGATCCTGCCCCCAATCCTGCTGTAGCCAAGGTCAGAAGACTCCCTCAATTTCTGACTGTAGGAAGGCTCAAGATACCAGGCCACTTGTTTTATTGGCCAGCTTGGCCAGCTCCATCTCTGCATAGTGTCTGCCCTTGGTCCCCTCGAGCCGAGCAAGGATGGCATAGGTGCAAGTCTTGCCATTGGACACCTCCTACCCTTTGGTGTCCTTGGTTATGAATTGACAGGGGTTACAGTCTATCCATGCCTTCATCTTAACCTACCATTCCTTGAATTTCACTGTGCTCCCATTATACATGCCAGGATCCAGGAACACCTCTACTCATGCTGAGGGGGCAGACCTGGCAGTTCTGGCTCCACTTCTGGCTCCACTCCAGTTCAGAAGCTCCAGCATATCATGAGTCTGTGTGTCTGCCACTGCAGCATTATCCTTAGTGTCAGAGAGCTTGATCTCAGTCCTGTCCAGGGCATCCTGCAGCTCCCTTTACTGCTTCTCCAGCACATCTATGCACTCCATCAAGTGCTTGATATGTTGCATGGCATCATTCCAGTCCTGCTGGAAGATAGATGTGAAAGACATCTTGTGGGGTTAATAGGGGTAAAAGGGGTATTGTCATAGGGATTGGAGATAGCAGGTACTCTAAAGGTATGAGGGATGAATGGGGTTGTCAGATTCTGATCACATCCAGTGAGCTCTGCACAGATGTTGGGTAAAGTCTTGTGAAAAGAATATGGAGGAAATCCTCTGTGTCAGCATTGTTGGTAACTTGGATTGTGTTGGGCCTGTAGACCCTCATTGTGAATGTACTTAGCTGCTCAGCTGTAAGCTCTGGCTCCAGCTTAGTCAAGTATCTTGTCATGTGAGGAATAGCTCTTACTCATTGTAGGTTTGCTGCTTGTTAGTAGTGAAGATGCAGTTGAGTTCTGATGAAACACCCATGCATGCATGATGTAGGTGCAGGGGAGTGCAGGCAGAGGTCCAGATGCAAGGTCTAACAATCTGTGGTAGAAGGCAGAGGAAAGGACACAGAGTCCAATATGCAGACTTGGGTGGAGATATGTAATAAGGTGGGGTGTGAAAGGTTGGTATAGTGTGGGGAGAGATAGGAGTAGAAATGTGAGTGCAGAGTATAGTCTGCTTGATCTTAGGTCCTCACTGTACAATGGGGAAACTCCAAGAGAATTCAACTGGAGTTCTTTGGAGTGGCCAAGGCCAATTAAATACTTCTACAGTTTGTGTGTACATGTGCAGTCATAATCTATGATGTTCCAGGTTCAGGGGGAAGTGTCCACATGATATCCACCAGGTGCTGTGGAGGTTAGGAGGGGGCATGGTGATCAGTGGGAGAATGGTGGTAGAATTGATCACTTACATGGCCTCTGATCAACAGGACTTTGGGCAGCTGATCTCCATCAGTGATACCTTTAAAGCAAGGCCATTGAGGCCATTTTGGATTGTTGCATGATGGAAGGTCTAATGGCAGACCTGAGCAGATGAGTGTGAACCAGCAGACAGGTCAGATGTCAGCAGAGGGTGTTAGAGGAGAGTGGAGAAGGGTGGAAAAGAGTAGAAGTGACTAGGCATAACACTTATACTCTAGCTTAGTCCTGCCCAATCTTACCTTGTTCTCTTGACTCCCCTCATCATAACTTGCTGCTATCTCTTTGATAGGCAGACTTATCTTTCAATATCATCAACTATACATCCTAGTTGACAGAACCCTTGACCCTCATCAAAGTGATTTTGGTGCTCCATGAACTGAAAACCCTGACTGTTCAATTCACTTTGCCTTTTCCCTTTTTGAACTCATTGTTCTTCATATTGTAAAAATAGGCTTTCATTTTGTTATAGTTCATCCCCTGCACTGTGGCAAAGGGATCTGATCCTTGTTCATTATTCTGGGGCTTCTCATTTGCACCAGATGATTGCCTCCCAGCTCTCTCATCTTTATCTTTGGCTTCATCATTGCTTGTCTTTGTGGCATGAGCACTTCTCTTCTTGCATGAGCAAGTATCTTTGTGGGTATTGCCCAAGAATTTACACTTGGGACACTTGAGTTTCAGTTTTGTACAATCACAGGAAAGGTGTCTCTTCTTCCCACAATTGAAGCAAGTGCCTTTCTTGGCCTTGTCCTTATCATTGGTGGCATTTATGCATGCTGCACCTTGTGTAGTATTTTGAATAGATGAGCTTGCATCCCCCACTCCTTGGAATCAGCTAAAGGCCTTGATTTGAAGGCCAATAGTCTTAATCTCATTCAAGGTTCACTTCATCATAATCTGGTGGTGCCCCTTGAACAATTCTTGTCTTATCTTAGAAATAATTGCCCCTTCCAGTAAATGTACCCCTGAGGTGTTATTGAGACCAGCAATATGGTAATGCTTTACCCATTTGGCTATGAAATCAACAATCCCTCATTTGCATTGTTTTAGCTTTATCAGCTTATCTTGGGCAAAATCCTTTTGTAGTTGTAGCCAAAAGACTGCCTTGATCCTGATTTGCAACTGGTCCCGGTCCATCAAGGTACTGGTCCTGTTGGTGAGCTTTGTCAGCTCCATGTCTGTGTAATGGCTGTCTTGTGCTCCTTTTAGGTGAGTGAGGACAGCATATGCTCTATTGATGCCATGCAGTTCTAGCCTGCCAATGCCATCACTTGTCATGAATTGCCTGGGATTGCAATCCAGCCAGGCCTTCATCTTTGTCCACCATTCTTCAAACTTGGCTGGGGAGCCATCATACAATCCTGGGTCCAGGAAAACCTTGACTTTGGATGAAGAGACACCTCTGCCTCCTCCTCTGTGTCCTTGGTTGAAGAAACCAGGTTGAGGTTGCCCATCAGGGCCAACTGTGTCAACCCAGCTGAGGAGCCCCATCAGCTCTCTCATTCTTTGTGCAGCCTCTTGGCCATTGCTGACTGCCTGCTGCAAAGTAGCCTGGGCCTGTATGAGCTGTTGATCCAGCCCCATCCTTTGATTTTCAAGTTCTTGAAACCTAGCAGAGTAGTTGTTCATTGCATCAAGTGTTTGCTACCACTGCTCAGCAGTGATTTGTACAGGTCCCAACATAGTGGGAGATGAAAAGATGTATTTCATAAAGTTTGGTAAGGTTTATGCAAAGGTTGTCATAGTACAGATCAAGGGCAGAGATAACAAGTGTCTATCCTGTTTCACTTGTCATAATCATCATATCATAAGTACCTGATATCAGAAACATAAATGTGATGTCTGCATGTTCTTTCAGATATGGGAGTGTGGGTGTGGTATCTGTTGCTGTGGTGTTTGTGATGTCTTGCTGCTTTGAAGCCTTGTCTTTCCAACTCTGCTACCTCAGGAATGAACTCTCTCAAGAAGAAGTCTGGAAATTGGTCATTGTTCAACAAATTCCCTCACTTTCTGGGTACAATAATCCCCCTATGTTCTCCAAAGAGTCATCCAATAGGAGATCATTGAAGATTTTGTTGAGGAGATCTAGGCCTCACGTATGAGTGCTGGATGATGGCATGGGAGCCCTTCTTTGGCTATCCTCCTTTCCCACTCCACTCTAGCTCCTATATCTGAACCAGCTGAGCCCCTGTTGAAGAAACATGAGCACATTTTGCACAAGCACTATCAGCCTCAAACATGTGTGAGGTTTTAAGAGGAATTAAGGGTACTTGTGCTACTTCTGGGTACTACTGTGACAAGGAAGATGTAGTTGAGTTCTAATGAAACACTCAGAGCCATAGTTGGTGTCTGTCATAGGCAAAAGTGTAAAAATGAGATGAAAAGTGTGAGCATGCAAGATGCAGGTGCTCAAAGGGAGGAAAGATGAGAAGGGAGTCTATCTTGCTATGGAACTCTAAGGGGAGAACTAAAAGAACTTGATTGAGGAGTTCCTCAGGGGTCTATTGGCTTATATACTACTTTACATGTTTGTTTGTGTACTCTACAGATCATAGATAGATTGTCCATGCACATCTGGTGAGGATGTGGCAGCATAGCCATACATGCATAGATCATGAGGAGAACATACCATAGGTGCATGGTGTGGTAGATCTAAAGATAAATAATCATAGGGGCCAACATGCCCTAGGCATGAGGTGAGTTTGATCATGACATATGTAATGTTTGTGAAGTGAATCAAAAGGTGAAAGCATGGTCTGTGAGTCATGAAGAAGTGAAAGATCAAATGGGTCCATATACCCATAAGCAAAAGATAAACATATGCTGAGATACCAGCTGTTGCCAACATGTGCACCCCATCAGAGGCCAAAAACAAAAAAAAGAACAGGAAAAGAAAAGAGACATAAAGAAAGTGAAAAATGTACATCTGTAACAAGTGATGCCCAAATCTTTTGTGCCCTTTAAATATCTCAGCACACATTTGGCTACAGTCCAATGCTGCATATCAGGATTTTTGTTATAGGAACATAGTTTGTTTACTGTATATGCAATATCTGGTCATGTGCCAATAGCAGTATACATGAGTGATCCAGTAAGAGATGCATAATTCCAATTTGATTCTGATGCAGTGGAACTACCAGCAGATGGAACAAGTTTCACATTTGGATCCATGGGTGTGGAGACAGGGTTTGCATCCTGCATCCCATATTTTTGTAAAATGGACTCAATGTATTTTGTCTGCTGAATGGTAAGCCATCCTGCTTCTCTGTTTTTTGTGATCTCAAGGCCAACTAGTTTATTAGGCTCTCCAAGATCAGTTATGTCAAATAATTGATGGAGTTCATTTTTTAGTTTTTGTATTTTCTCTGCTGAATTTGTGAACAGCAAGAGCTCATTCACCCAAACAGTGATAATTTCAAGAGATTTCCCATCATGTCTTATATAAACACATGGATCTGTTTGTAGACATTGAAAGCCTTGTTTAGTGAGCTTGTTATCAAGCTCTTCATTCCATTCATGTCCAGATTGTTTTAATCCATAAAAAGTTTTGATTAATTGATATAATCTGGATGTGCCATCATGGTACCCTTCAGGTTGTTCCATGAATATCTCTTCTTTGAGCTTGCCATTTAGATAAGCTCCTTTTACATCCATTTGCTGAATTTCCCAATCTTCTGCTATTGTCAAAGCAAGAATAGCACAAATGGTTTCAAGTCTTACTACTGGTGAGAAGGTTTCATTATAATCCATTCCTGGAATTTGACTGAACTCTCTAGCAACCAGTCTGGCTTTGTGTTTTTGTAAGTTTTCATTTTTATCATATTTCCTTGTGAAGACCCATTTATTAGTGATGGGTTTACAGTCCTTGGGTGTATCTGCAAGTTCCCAAGTACCCATTTATTTTAATGTTTTTAACTCTGTTTGAACAGCCTTTTCCCATTGGGGCCATTCAGGCAATTTCATTGCCTCATTTAGTGTCCTAGGATCTTTGTCATTTAGTTGTGTTTCTGTAAATGCCATATAGATGGCTGCAGCCTTTGGAGCCATCTCATCATCATCAGGATCATTGGCCCGTTTTGGTAGGTCTTCAATGTCTGTTCTAAGCCTCTTTTGTTTGGGCTCATTGGCTGGTTCATCAGCTTTTCTTTTGCTGGCAACAGCCTCATCACTCTCAGTTACAGTTGGAGGTTTGCTTTGAGCCTGAGAACTCTGTTGCTTCTCCTCAAACTGTAAACTGGGTGGATCACTGGGCATAGTCAAATGTGGCCAGCAATAGTTTCTGGAAGTTTTTACAGTATGGGTCTGCACACAAAGTATTTGTAGAGTGATACTGTTATGCTTGGTCCGGGTAGGAACGAGCGTAGGCTCAAAGAACTAGAGTACAGGGTCAAGGGTTCGAGGTGACAACGGAGTACTTGCCCTGTAGGGTCAAGGGTTCTTCCTGCTAGGACGTATAGCAGGTGGTTCGAAGGTAAGTCTGCCTACCGAAGAGGTAGCAGCGAGTTACGATGAGGGGATGAAGGGGAACGAGGTAAGATTGAGCAGAACTAAGCTGGGGTACAAGGAACGAAGTACTAGAGCTTATATACTGCGCAATGGAAAGTCATAGAAGGTCATGGAATGACTATGACTAAGCGAAGAATATTCGAAAGGAAGAAAGACGTAAAGATAACAAGATAAGGGTGTGCGATGAACACGTTGCATGTTCTAGAGCACTCTATTGAAGTGAAGACATCGGGTAAGGCCGACGATAGTAAACAGCAATGAGTAAAAGAAAGAATAGGGGCAAATCGTAACATTACCCCTGGAGTACATTTGAAATCACAATGAGAAATAAAAGGTAGAAGGAGACAGATCAGAGGTCCATGCAACGGTCACCACCTGGGGAACCTGTCATGTTGGCGATAGCAGAAGCATCATAATCGGGGTATCCCCATTCCTCATTGACATCAAGAGATCCATCGGCTGGCATGCCAGATTGACGACGGAGTTCAGCGTTAGAACGAGGGAGACGTTGTTGATGACAATGACCAGAGGGAGGGGGAATAGGGAGAGGGGTATGGGGAACTGGAGGAGATGAGAGACGTTGAGTGAGAGGACGAGCGGAGGACGAGGAACCACGAGATCTGTGGGAGTGGCGAGATGAACGAGAGGAGGACGAGGACGAAGAGGGGACGAGTGGAGCAGGGGATCGTCGACGGAGGAGGGGACATTGGTATGCCAAATGGCCTGGGGCATGTCGGTTGCAATGGCGACAACGGTAGTAGACACAGTTAGCCTGGATGTGGGAGAGGCAATGGCAATGGAAACATGCGTGATTGTAAAGGGGGTGGGTCTCCGGTAGAGGGTGATTTCTTTCGCCTTCCCAAGCTACTTCTGTTCGCTCAATGGAAGCCAACTCCTCAAGGGTCAAAGGGGCACTAGAGGCCTCAGGGGATTGCTCGTCAGTGTTAGATCTCGTATTTAAATGTTCCACGTAGCACTGAATGTCTGAGGTCAAGTCATCCATCTCCAGTTGATGCATGGCAGACACGATGAGTTCGCGAAGGGTATGGTGGGTCTCGGTGATGCGGAAGGCGTGGTGCATGCAGGTGGTGTCATCAGCGATGAGGTCGGCATGGGAATGAAGGTGGGAGAGTTCGATGTACATACGAAAAAGAGAATAAAGGGGAGAAGAGGGATCTAGGTGGTTTCGAAGGGCAATTGTTACGATTCGCCCCTATTCTTTTCTTTATTCATTGATGCTTACTATCGTCGGCCTTACCCGACGCTTTCACTTCAATAGAGTGCTCTAGAACATACAACGTGTTCGTCGCACACCCTTATCTTGTTATCTTTGCTTCTTCTTTCCCTTCAAACATTCTTCGTTTAGTCATAGTTGTTCCACGACCTTCTATGACCTTCCCTTACACAGTATATAAGCCTAGGTACTTCGTCCCTTGTACCCTAGCTTAGTTCTGCTCAATCTTACCTCGTTCCCCTTCGTTCCCCTCATCGTAACTCACTGCTACCTCGTCGGTAGGCAGACCTACACCCGAACCACCTGCTACACGTCCTAGCAGGAAGAACCCTTGACCCTGTAGGGCAAGTACCTCGTTGTCACCTCGAACCCTTGACCCTACGTTCTAGTTCTTTGAGCCTACGCTCGTTCCTACCCGGACCAAGCGTAACAGCAATATGAAGGTTAGAATTATCAAGAAAGGCGAGCATACGTCCCTGTTGAATTGAAGAGAAAGGGTCGCAGCGAAGGCGAGAGGCAAAGCGAGGAGGGTTGACGATGGGTTCGGTAGTAATGGGAGAGGGAGGCCACGGGCTGTCCCATGCATGGTCTAAGGTTTCCAGGCGAGGGAGTTCGGGAGGTGGGTTCCAGCCAGCGTCCGCTTCGGTGGAGGAGGATCGACTAGGGGAGACGTTGGGCATGGCGATGGGATGATGGTGGTCGAGAGGATGAAGGGAAAACGGAGGGGTGGAGCTTCTTATAGTCCGATAGGATTTCCTTGGCATGTTTGAACTCCGATTCTGGAAGCCAAGAGTCTTCTTCAGCCGAGTATCCTTTCCATCGAACCAAGAAGCGTCAGTTATTTGGAGTTCCCTTGTGTCGGATTACTTTTTCCATCTCGTATTCTTCTTCTCCGTCAATGAGGTCAGGTGGGGGAGAAGGGAAGTTCGGGCCATGTATGTCGTTTTCGCGATAGGGCGATAAGAGGGAAGCGTGGAATGTGTTGTGAATTTTCCAGGTACAGGGAAGGCAGAGTTTGTAAACGAGTGGAGATAGCACCTGGACAATGGTAAAGGGTCCTTCCTGCTTGGGGGCGAACTTCGGGTGGGAAATAAGGCGCTTCAGGTTGCGGGCTTCGAGCCAGACCTTGTCACCTTTACGGAAGGGGGTAAATTTGCTGTGGGAGCGAGCTTTCATGACTTGTCTAGCAAGTTCATGGGCTGCCAGAGCTTCATCTCAAGCGGCGGAGAGGGTCTTTAGTCGTTCTTCGACTGCAGGGAGATTGGATTCAGCAATGACGGTGGGGAGGGGGCAAGGTTCAAAACCGTATGTGAGGAAGAAAGGGGATTTGCCAGTGATGGAGTGAGGGCGGTGGTTGTGGACGAATTCGGCGTGGGAGATCATCTGGGACCATGTGGAGGGGGAGTTGCTGCAGAAGATGCGGAGATAGGTCTCAACTTCTTGATTGACATGTTCCGTTTCTCCATCGGATTGAGGGTGATAGGCAGTGGAGAGGGAGAGGTCGTATCCAAGGAGTCGTCCAAGTTCTTTGGCAAAGGCAGAGGTGAATTGAGGACCACGATCCGAGATGATTTTGTCGTACAGGCCAAATTGAGTGTAAACTTTGTGGAAAAAGAGGAAGGCGATCCCTTTGGCGGAGACGGTTTTCTTCATAGGGCAGAGAATCACCCCCTTAGTAAGCCCATGGTCTACCACGACCAAAAGACTGTCAAAGCCATCGGAGAGGGGAAGATCCATGATCAAGTCACATGAAACCTGTTGGAAAGGGCGGGAACAAGACGAGGAGATAGGAGAGAGAGGAGGGACAGTGGGGTGGGTGTTTGCTTTGGCCGACTGGCAGGAGGCGCAACCTTCAACATACTTGCGGACAAACTGTGCGAGGCCAGGCCACCAGAACTCTGAGGCAACAAGTTGATGAGTCTTCAGGTAACCTGGGTGGCCGGCAGTGAAGTGGTCATGGTGTCGTTTCACAACAGACTGCCGGAGGTCCGGAGGAACATAGGCGCGGCCTTGATAGGTGAGGACGCCAGCATCATACTGCCAGTCAGAGAGTCAAGAGTGAAAGCGAGCAGGAACATCACCAGTGGTGGTGCGGAGTGCATCAAGCACGAGAGGGTCAGAGGCAGAGGAGGAGGCTAGTTTCTCCTGGAGGGAGATGTCGATGACGTTGACAAAGAGGGAGTCGGGTAAGAGGGTGACATTGTCGTTATCGTCGTCGGTGGCAGGGAGGAGATCGGGGCGGCGAGAGAGAGCGTCGGGGGCAGCAAGAGAGGTTCCAGGGACGTGGGTGAGGTGAAGGTCAAAGTCTGAGATGTCCAATAACCATCGAGCCTGCCGACGGTTGAGTTTCTGGGGTTGGCGGAAGTAGGTCAAGTTCTTGTGGTCGGTGAAGACTTGGACCTGGAAAGGGGAACCCTGGAGATAGTGTCGCCAAGCCTTGAGACCACGAATGACAGCGAGGAGTTCTCGGTCATAAATGTCATAGTT
>JBBPMV010000587.1:0-13772 GCA_038090495.1 Heimioporus retisporus | reverse complement strand
TTACTGATCATGATTCATAAGCTGTCCACTGTCATTTGAAATAGAGAACGTTGTGCTATTGGATAGAATACTATAGAATAGACACAACAAGTACATACATTCTACATGTATATAAACCACCCGATATCGATGAACAATCGATAACGGAGTCACCACAATCAACTCCTTTCATCACAAGCCCCCCTGATCTAAACATCAGAAGATCTTGATTGTTCATTTGTGGTATCATCTAGTGAGTATTCCCACTAGAAGCTTCACATCCTCTGCTGCCCTTTGCCCCCTCGGACGTTCGAGTTACATACCTAATCTCGAAAGGTTATGAGCCCCGCCTAAGGCGGTTTTAACTCGTAACAAAGCTAGAGAGAATCTTTGTGTAGACATATAGGAGACTCATCACTTGTGCACACGATGCCTCCTGCCGTCTCGCGCGATACACACATCTGGACTGCTGTGATCCATCAGATTGTCGAATGCTTGATTATAATCTATTCAGCATTCAGACATGGTCGCTTCATCATGAATGATAGCAGACTTTGTTTAATTCGCTTTCTTGGAGGAGCACTCCAAATCCGCCAATGGCGAGATCATTATTACCTATCCCTGCACTACTTCGATCGTGTGCTAACAATAGCTTACACAGATCGAAACGTAAGTGCAAGAGATCCTAATTCTTCTGGTGTTCCGAGTTCCTCCATTCCGACTCCACCCGTGTCACCTCCGCATCCTCCCTATTCTCCGGTTAGACCCGAAAGGCCTTATATACCTTCAAGGCCACAAACTCCGCTTCCTGCTGCTTCACACCCATTCTCCTTCCTGCAACAGCAGAGACAAGCTCAAAGCCCACCAGTACGTCGTACTGAGACTATCCCTCGTCCTGTGGACTCACGATTGGTCGCCCCAGGCGTACCATTCCACATCCCTTGCCCTATCTGCCAAGGAGGTCTAGAGCGAGGAGAAATCCATCGTCACGGTACGCAGGACGTAGTCAGGGTTTCAGACGAGATTGATAACGACTCGAATGCAGTAGCATTCTTCACCGTTCTTGAAAACAATCAGAACGAGTCTCAGACGACATCACAGTCGTCATCGAACCCAGTAAGTGACCGTTCTGGTGAAGAGACAAGGAGAGTCCCTTATGGACTATTGCAGGCCGCTGTAGAGATAGCGAGACGATCCCTTTCGCGTCGAGCCCCTGCTCCGCATCAGACCTCTTCACCAAACGACTCACCTCCCTCTCCACAACAATATGTCGCTACTCCCCATCCTCAACACCATCTACGAGGTCGTCAGCCCAGTCTTACAAGCAGTAGACGGGCCGTCAACGGCTCCAGTTCCGTTGCACCATCCACGCCCTCTGTACCCGCAAGTCCCACAGGTCCTGACTCGCCAGGAAACCCCTTTCGTGGCGAGTCCCTCTCCCCTCGATCTAGCTCGTCAAGCTCCTTCGGCCTTCGAAGCCGAAGAGATAATCGGGTCCCACCACTTGACGTTCCCCGATATACCATTCTCAGGCGAAGAGAACAACTGCCGGGGGATCCCGATCACTCCACCAACCATCCGTCTGGCGAGCGTTTCATCGGTCCACACCACAGCCAGGAACAACCTCAGGACTTGGCCAATGACGGAGGAAGAATGGATCGAGGACTGGCGGATGAACAAGGAGCTGGGAGGACTGGCGTACGAGGAGGACGGCTGCCACCCTCTCCCATCGCAAACAGTCGAACGTCTAGGCCCCCATCGCTCAGGTCAGGTGCTAACTCAAACGGAGCTAGTTCAGCGAGTCAGTCACCAAATGAGAGGCCTCGCCAACGCGTCCGTTTCAACCTTGAGAGCGAGACTAGCGACGATGAACGTTCTGAGGGAGAGGAACGCATTCTACGACGTAATCTGGAGCCTAATGTACGACTTCTGGGCTCCAACAATGCAGGTAGCTCTCCGAGTCAATCCTTCTCCAGTATTTCCGAGCGCATGGTTCTATCAAACCCAGGAACTCCCTCTCTTGTCGACATCCATCGGGATCATGGACATGGAAGTTATCAGTCACCAGTACATACGCCTCCCCATGCGGCAATTCTACCCACTCTATCAGGGTCGTCTTCGCCACATCACGGACGAGGCAGTAGCGGTGGAAGCCATCAACAGGTCTAGGCGACTTGTTCTCCCTTTCGAAATTAACCCTATCGAATTCCGGAGCACCAACTCCGAGAAACCATCAAAGCTGGACATGCCCATCTGTGGGCTGTACTGCCCTGGTGAGACGCTAAGGGAGACTTATGAGGCGAATGGCTGGGCCTTTCCCTCCGCCACCTACGACAAATCCGCATCAGATTATATGGTGCAAGGATATGGCTTCGAAATCTTCAGACGAGATATCTTTCCCCCTACGGTCCACAACACACTTCTGGTAAAGTCGACATTTCCGAATGACTTCATTTGAGAACAATACTGGGTTCCCTTCACTAAGGAGCAGCCCAACAACTATGAGTACCATAGGGAGCATGGGATGGGAATCAGGGACTTTAATGCGGTAACGGACTTGGAAACCCGGTTTCACTTTGACACCGAGATTAAGCATGTCGATCCGAGATACAAGGACTTACAAAAACTGCAGCGCCACCTTCAGGCCAATTGGCTAGACGAAGATGGACGACGAGTCGTTGCTGACACTCTCTCGGGTACCTATACACGAGGCAAGAGAAAGGCTGCAGTGGAGGGTGAAGAGAAACGAAAGAAGCAACGCCAATCCTGAGGGAATACGAGCGTTTGTACAAATAGCTGAACAGGACAGTACTTTTCTCGCCTTTCTCGCACCTTCTGTACACAAAAATTGGCCTTTGGGATCGCGAAACCGTTACTGCTATAACGAGGACTACTATAAATCCTTTCTGGACTGGCACATAGACCTTGGAGGGTCATGTACAGAAGAACTTCCGATTCAGTATCATACACACATGAATCGAGACTTGAAGTTGGACGGACAACTACTTTACCCTCTCATTCCTAATCCCCATTACTTCGATTACATTTGGTTTATCTCCTTCGAACAAAATTCTCTTAACCCTATGCCCTCTTGGTGGACACCAAAAGGAGACGAAGGAGAGCCATTTACAAAAAAGGAACGGATCATGTACTGGGAAAGGAAAGAGAGAGAAGCAGCAGAAAAGAGACGGATCAAGAGAAGAGGGCTAGGACCGCAGGATCCCCCTCCTTCTCTTGCGTCATCTATACACACCGAGTCTGGAACTGGAGTTATAGGATTGCCTCCAATTGGAGCAGCATCTATTGGAATTCAAGGAACCATTCCTTCGGGAACACCCAGAGTTATTCCTTTCTCATTCATTGGTTACATCTATAATCATCTGTTTAACGAATATCCATTCGCAGATATCTACCAATATCTCTAAAGCATCATGACTTCGACCATCTCCGTCTCAGAAGACTTCAAGGTTGACAACACCTTGCTTACTTGTGTCCAAACCCTTGCCGGACACTCAAACTATGTCATGTGGTCGATTCGCATCCAATCCATCTTGCAATCCTTATCGGTATGGGGATGGGTTGAGGGCACTAACGAGCATAAGAATCATACAGGTACCAACGCTACCAAATGGGAAGCGATCGATAAGAGGATCGTTGGGATTATCTCCCAAACCCTCGGAAATCACTTGCTGCATCATGTGAATTTCACTTATGCCACCAACAAACCTTCGCTTGCCAAAACCCTTTGGGACAAGCTTGCGAATCTCTTCGCATCTCGTGGCCTTTCAGGCCAGTTTTATCTGTTCTCTCAAGCTATGGCTTCCAGCATCAGAACTCGATCTGCTGCTGAGGATATCAATCGAATCACCTCCCTTTTTGAGCAAATGACGAATGCTGGACTCAATCTACCAGATTCGTTCAAAGCTATGTTCTTGCTTACTTGACTCCCATCTGATTTCTCTGCATTCTATACCACAATCGCTGAAACAGTTCAAACCACGAACTTTACAGCAGACAATATTTCCGGGAAGATTCTTTCTGAGATTGATCTCCGTGGATCAAGACAACCCTTGACTGCGAGAATTCATAATGTGGAACAGAATCAGAATCAGAACGTAAGCGGTGCATTTCGCACCAATGTTATACGCCGAGGACCACCCAGATCTAACACTTGGCGTCCCAAACAGCGAGGAAGCAGAACGCAATCCGGAAGAGGCCGAATAGACTATTCTGGTCAACAAGCCTTTCCTCCGAGACATCGCCATTTAGGCAATCCGAATGTGAGCCACAATCGTCAAGGCTTTGCTTCGAGACAAAACCGTCCCAAGGGACGAGACACAAAAGGGAAGGGAAAAGCCAAAGCCCATGAGATTATTGGTGACAACTTCGCTCATGCAGTCACCATCGATGAAACTGATCCCGCAATTTTTGGCAATCTCCATGAAGCTTCTACCGTCACTTATGACGAGAAATGGACAGAAGCAGGCATGGATTGGGCCGATAATGTTGCACCAGAAGATGCACACATGAGGTTTGAAGTCACAGAAGGAGAAAATCCTGACATGTGGCAAGAAGGTTCATCCGATGCAACCATCGAGATTGACACTGGTATGGACATTGCATCCTTGCAGTCCTTTCGTCCCCGCGCAAACTCACTCTGAAACATCAGAAGGCGCTGGACCATCAACTTCTTCCTCGTACAAATCTCCACCAACTCCCTCTCCTATCATTCCTATCCAGGAGGAGAAAGTTGAAATCCGCAGACCAGGTTATCCACCCTGGATCGAGCGAGATGTTGCACCTCATATCGAGGATACCGTTCCCAGGAATGAGACACCAACACCAAATCGGAGAAAGAATACGAAAGGAAAGGACAAGCAAACGTTTTCTCTTGGCGGACTAATTTCAAACACTTCTCATTTCAATTCTTACTTATCTGATGCTTTGCCCTCTCGTCCACCTCCGATAGACTTTCCACTTCATCCGATGTACCGCACTGTCGGAAATCGAGAAGATTATCAGGTTTCCTTACCAGGTAGATCTTATCATGGAGTAATACCGGGTACTGTACCCGAAACTTCGTCTTCCTTTACCAAACCACAGTTTCGTAATTACAACGAAGCAGTACAGGATGACCGTAGTAAATACTACGAGGATGTAGTGTACGACGAGGAGACCAATGAATACCTTTGTTTCTACATTGGGCTAACTGCCCAGGGTGATAAAATAATCAACAATGCTTCAAGCGAATTTTCGCATACTCATTGGATGATCGATAGTGGCTGTACAGACCACTTATCACTGTTTTTGGATGATTTTGTGAATCTTGGAGTTCACACTAGAACGGCAACTGTTGCAAATGGCAACAAGGTCTCGATGCATGGTCCAGGAACCGTGCTTATTAAACAAACTGGTCGAGACTTGCATCCAATAGTCAAATTACAAGAAGTATGGTATGCTCCACAAGCATCACATCGATTATTATCGATTCCATCACTTCTCACCCACAATTATCGTTGTGAGAGTACGCAAGATGGAACCAACATTTGGAACAAGGAAGGACGCAGAGTGATTACTGCCACTGCATTATCCCCTGCTAACAATCTGCATTGGTTTGAATCGATTTCAATCACACCAAGCTCACAGATATCAGCCTCCCTTGCGAACCAAAATGATTATCAATTATGGCATCAAAGAATGGGACACCCATCGAAGAACGCACTCCGACATGCCACACGGCATCTATCGGGTATTCCTTCGATCAAGGAACCGGCTAACAACCCAAAATGTAAAGGTTGTATGCTTGGCAAGATGTTTGATCGGCCTTTCCCGAAATCCGAGAAACGCACCACTCGCCCGCTGGCCCTTGTCCACATGGACCTTATGGGACCAATGCCGGTAGAACCCCGATCACGTGCGCGATATATTCTTACTTTCATTGATGACTATAGCGGCTATGCACTACTATCCTTTTTGCGGGTCAAATCGGATTGTTTACAGCATTTCCAAAACATGGTGGCGTGGGCGGAACGTTTTACTGCACACACCCTAACCTCAGTCAGATCCGATCGAGGAGGAGAGTTCATGAGTCATGAATTTCGTGCGATCCTCTCAGCCAGAGGGGTAACGCATCAAACTTCTGTCCCAAACACTCCACAACAGAATGGAAGAGCTGAGAGATTCAACCGAACCATCATGGAAAAAGCTGAAAGCATGCGCCAACATGCTTGCTTACCCAAAGCATTCTGGCAAGATGCTGTGGAGACCGCTCTGCATCTATACAATCGACAACCGATGCTTCGTCATAAATGGAAAACCCCGATTGAGATCTTCAACGGAAAGAAACCAGATGCTTCTTATTTTAGAGTATTTGGATGTCGCGCTTACGTGTTCATTCCATCAGAACAAAGGGCAGACAAGCTATCTCCCAAATCTGAAGAAATGACCTTTATTGGGTATGAACCTAATACGAAAGGATGGCGCTTCTGGTCTAGAAAAAGACATCGAATGATTGTTTCCACTAATGCTACCTTTGATGAAAATCATTTTCCGCACTGTTCCAAAGATCAAGAAGATGGACCTGCCCCTATTCAAATCGAAAATCAAGAACCTCCGGAAAGAGAAGAGCTACCTAATCGAGGACAGCCTCAACAACAACATGCTCCGGATTACACTTTCATACCAGTTCCCTTACCTGGAGTAACCAGAGAAGTTCATCATCATCCCAGACAATCTAGAAGCACTGATGATCGCTCAGACAACAGCAGTGATCAAGACGATCCATACAACTGGGATTGGAATGATCTAGAACAAGATATTCCAGCTCCACCTTCTTCTCCCAATTCACCATATAGATCTGATGAGAAATCTGATAGCCCATTCAAAGTATCACCAATGAGACCGGGTGTAATCAGACAAAAGCCTGACACTGGACATCGCAGTTCTATATCAGATTGCCATCAACATAAGCGAAAGCTCATCTCGGATTCGCCTCTCACATCACCACCACATTCTTCTGAAGAAGAAAATGTATGGAGAGTGCCAATCCAAAGACCAGTGAATTGGTTGCCTCCTAGGCAAAGAACCAGTCAAAATCTTCCAGAATTCCGCGCTCTACCGCATCATTACCATCCATTGCGAGAACCACGCTCTACTTTTAGAGCACCTGTAGATCAAAGAAGATTGCAGAGAATACCAATGCCCCGGATCCTCCCTGATAGTACATATGGAGATAGACCTCCAGTACAAATTGAGAGAGATATAGAGCAAGGACTGGAATCCATCCAGGAGGAGTTATCTCCGATGAGAGAAGACATCAGTCTAGAACTGGCACAAACCGAGGATAATCCTAGACCAACAAATGAAGAAGATCTTGGAGAACTTTATAGTAACAAGTGGATCGCTCATCACTTATCAGTCGCAATCAGTCCATCAGACTGGACACTTCCGAAAAACTACCGGGATATAGCAAAATTACCCCGAGATCAAGCAGAAGCTTGGTATAAAGCATGCGATGATGAAATCAAGTCACTTCATGAGCGAAAAGTATGGAACTTGGTAGACTTACCAAAAGGTCGCGTACCTATCAAAGGGCGATGGGTACTTGCCATTCGTCCAGGCAATAGAGTCAAGGCACGATATGTAGCCAAAGGCTTTACACAGATTTTCGGAATAGATTATGAAGAGACATTCTTACCTGTTGCCAGGTTTGAGTCAGTGCGGTTAATACTTGCACTAGCAGCGCTGAATGATTGGGAAATCGAAGCGCTAGATGTCAAAACAGCCTTCCTATTTGGCGAACTGGATGAGGAAATCTATATGACTCAACCAGAAGGCTTCATTATTAAGGGCCAGGAATCTAAGGTCTGTCGCCTAAATCGAGCCATCTATGGGCTCAAACAAGCAGCCTTGCAATGGAACAAGCTGCTAAATCAATCCCTTGTCGCTTTCGGCTTCAAGAGATGTACTTCCGATTCAGGCATTTATGTCAAACATATCGGAAAAGACATAATCATCGTCATAATCTATGTTGATGATGCCCTATTCATAGGCAGTAACAAATCTCAAGTACTATCCCACAAACGGAATTTCATGAAGAAATGGGAATCACGAGATCTTGGCATAGCCAAAGAATATCTTGGTATGAACATCACCCGAGATCGTATCAAGAAAACTATCACCCTTGATCAATGTGAATACGCTAATAAAGTAATTAAGCGATTTGGTCAAGAGAATTGTAAGGAAACATTAGTTCCACTTCCTACCAGCTATAACCCGAGACCCAATGAGGGAATTGCTAATCCCAAGTTGAGAAGTCAGTATCAATCTGTTATCGGATCCTTGCTATACATAATGCTAGGAACCAGACCTGACATTGCATACGCGGTAATCAAAATGTCACAGTTCTCTGCTAATCCATCCGAAGAACATTTGCAAAAAACAATGCAAATTGTCCACTACCTTTCCCATGTACCTCATCTGGGAATAACATATTCGGCAAAAGGCGAGAGCAATGGACTAATTGCTTATTCAGATACGGATTGGGCAGGTGACATAGAAACATCGCGATCAACTACAGGATTTGCAATATTTCTTGCCAATGGAATTGTCTCATGGCTTTCCAGAAGGCAGAAACGTGTTCGACTGTCATCAACAGAAGCAGAATACTGCGGAATGACAGAATGTGCAAAACAGATCCAGTGGATCTCAAACTTATTTGAGGAACTTCATTTCCCTCAAACAAAAGTGCCAATGTGCGTGGATAATCAAGGAGCCATCTTTTTGGCATCCAATCCAGCACAAGAAGGTCGCACTAAACACGTCAGAATCCCACAACATTACATTCGCAAAGCAGTTGAATCTGGTGAAATCGAATTATTCTATGTTCAAACCAATTCACAATTCGCAGACATCTTTACCAAAAATTTGGGAAAGATCAAATTTGAGGAAGGAAGGAAATCCCTTACTCTCGTACCCATCAAGAAGCAATCTTGAAGGTAACACCCATTTCAAATATTCCAGTGAGGAGGAGTGTTGAGAATGTAGCTTACATGATACATGATCACCTGATGATATCTAGAACGTCAGAGAAAGTTCCAGATCCATAGGATCAACTAGGAACAGTGAAGGATCATTCCGGAACCCTTCGGGTGTTCTAGGATCAAAGAAAGAACCTTATGGAATGTCATAGAATATGACAGAACATTCCAGACGCTTACTGATCATGATTCATAAGCTGTCCACTGTCATTTGAAATAGAGAACGTTGTGCTATTGGATAGAATACTATAGAATAGACACAACAAGTACATACATTCTACATGTATATAAACCACCCGATATCGATGAACAATCGATAACGGAGTCACCACAATCAACTCCTTTCATCACAAGCCCCCCTGATCTAAACATCAGAAGATCTTGATTGTTCATTTGTGGTATCATCTAGTGAGTATTCCCACTAGAAGCTTCACATCCTCTGCTGCCCTTTGCCCCCTCGGACGTTCGAGTTACATACCTAATCTCGAAAGTGAGCCCGGACCATCTTTTGATGACGCCTTCCCAGAACCACCCTCTCCCGTTCCGTCCCGACCTGCTTCGCCCCCTACAAGCGAAGTTTCAATTATAGAACCACCCTTTGACACCTGCGGATATCGAGCCAAGATGTCCAACAACCCCTTCTCCCGACCAGTCGGAAGCTTGTCAGTCGACGAGTTAAGACAATTTGCCACTCAGTACAAGGCCTTCTACGAGGCAAAACAAGGAGACTCTGAGTGGAAAGATGATCTCGCCTCCTTCCCGGGGTTTCCCTTGGCCCCACAACCACAACGATCGGCATTTAACCCATTTAGGGTTAGACTCCCCCTCCCACCAACACGGCCAACAGCAAATGCCCTAGGCAAAAACTTTATGCAGAAGCCGGACCTCTTCACCGGAGATAAGAGGAAGTTTCGCCATTGGCTGCACAGGACGCAAGCCTATTTCGTCGGGTTCGATGCCCCACCATCGGACTTTCAAAAGGTTCATATTGTTACGCAGGGCGTACCTCGAGTGGATCAAGACTAGGTCGAGAGACTTACCAACGAGCAGGACACTCACGAAGAGGTACAACTCAGCTCGAAGGGACAAAGGGACGAAGGACCACGCCGAAAGGCGGACTAGAGACAGAGGGACTGAGGGACTGAGGAACTGAGGATGACTCAAGAGTACGCTAGATTGCGCAGATCGAGAATAGAGTACATCGTTGTAAACGAATAGACTATATACCCAACGACGAGTAAGTGTAGAATGTCATGGAAGGTGAAAGAACAAGGACGCGTCAGCGTCAAGTAAGCAAGAATGAGTAAACGATGCGTAGCATCGGAAATGAAAGACGCGTAAGCGTTAAGTAAGCGGAAAAGAGTAAGCGATGCATAGCAAGGAAAAGAACAAGGAAGTGAAGGAAAAGTATAACCGTAACATTACCCCCTTCCGAGCCTTGAAGTCCCTGACCTCAAGAATCAAGCCGAGTCTGTCACCGGAGGGGGAGGGAAGGATGCTGCGAATGCCTGGGAAGGAGATAGGTTTTCGAAAGGACAATCAGAGAAGATATGTCCAGCCTCATTGCAGCGAGCACAAGTGCGAGTGGGACAGAAACGGTCCGAATGACCCCAGCGAGAACAGGCGGAGCACTGGATGGAAAAGCAGATTTGGGATGGGTGACCAGGGGCGTATACGCGACCAGAGGGGCAGCGGTACTCGGGACAGTTTTCACGATAATGTCCAGGGTGATGGCAATGGTAGCAAGTGGTGGAAGTGGTTGCCAGAGGACGAGTGACCGGGGAAGTGAGAGTTTGTACTGCCGAAGAGAGGATACGTCGCCCAGCAGGGTTCTGGAAGAATTGGATGTGTTCTCGGTTAAGGGAGAGGACATTTTGATCGACGAAGAAACCGTCTGAGCAGAAGGGAGGGTCATTGATACGATCATGGGGGATGAGTTGGACTGAGGAGAGGCGAGAGGCTAGCAACAGAGAGGTAGAGGCATCGGGAGGGGCAATCGGCAGCGGGAGAGGCGAAGAAGGGGTAGAGAGGAAAGTGGAGGAAGTAACGGTGGGAATGGAGGTAATGGAATTGAGGTATCTATCCTGCGCATCACGGGGAAGAGAGAGGTAAATACGACGAAAGGTGGGATAAAGGATAGCGGGGGAAAGTCGTTCAACGAAAGTATGGAAGCCATGAAGATGGAGAATATAGAGAATACGATCAGGAAGGCGACCGATCAAAAGACGAAGGGGAAGACCAAAAGCAGCGGGAAGATCGGAAGGGGCAGTCTGGAAGTGGTACGATTGAACTTTGGAAACGTCAAGGAAAAGGCGTACGAGTTCCTGAGAGATCTCGTCTTCCTCATAAAGAGGGTCAGTCTCGAGGGCGTGGACGAGGGTAGGATCGGCGAGGATGGCGGCGTATAAAGTGGTTTACGAAAAGAGAGAAATAGAAAACAACTAGGATCATATGAAGATGGGGGTTTTAATAGTTTTTTTTATGTGAACTGGGCAATCGTTAAATCAGCAGAAGTATTCGTGTTCAAGAAAATGAGAAGAGGATAAAGTGGGGTGGCGAAGAAGAAACCAACGTTGAGCTTTAGCGCGGGGGGAGAACAATTGTGAATATGCGAGTTCGATGGGGATTGGGTCCATGCTATCGTAGGGAGTGAGTCCGTTTGTAATCAGAGAGGATGTCCTTGGCGTGATGGAGATTGCTCTCTGGTTCCCAGGTGTTCTCGGCTGCAGAGTATCCTTTCCATGCGGTCAGGTACTGATAGCGGCCAGGAGATCCCTTGTGTGAGAGAATGCCCTCAACTTCATATTCTTCTTCTCCGTCGATAATGTCAGGAGGTGGAGTGGGAAATGAAGGACCATGTGCATCAGTGGAGCGAAAGGGGGAGAGGAGGGTGGCGTGAAAGACATCATGAATTTTCCATGTGGGTGGTAGGCGGAGGCGGTATGATAGTGGAGATAGTACCTGGGAGATTTCAAAAGGGCCCAATTGTTTGGGTGCTAGTTTCCTAGAAGGGTAGGGGATACGGAGATTGGTGGCTTCAAGCCATACCTTATCGCTGACCTTCCACGGGGAGAACTTCCGGGTGCAGTGTTGGGCCATGAGGCGTCGGGCGGACTCGTGTGCTGCTAGGGCTTCCTTTCGGGATTCTTCTAGGGCGGTGAGGCGGGAGGAGAGGGCTGGAATGAACGTCTTTCCGAGGGGAGGGTAAGCGCGAGGGTCATAGCCTAACATGAGGGAAAAGGGGGATGTTTTAGTGGAGGAGTGAGGGGAGGAGTTGTGATGGAATTCGGCAGAGGAGATGAATGACGACCAGGAGTGAGGTTGATTGCCGCAGAATAACCGGAGGTATGTTTCAATTTCCTGGTTAGTGCGTTCAGTCTGTCCATCAGTCTGAGGGTGGTATGCGGTGGATAATCGAACGTCGTAGTGGAGTAAATGGGCTAGCTCCCTTGCAAAGGCGGATGCGAACTGGGGGCCTCGATCGGAGATGATGGAGTCGTGGAGGCCGAAACGTTTGAAGACATTATTGTAGAATAGGAGGGCTACTCCTGCGGCATCAATGGTTTTTAAACACGGCATGAGAATTACCCCCTTCGAAAGGCCGTGGTCGACCACAACCAGCAAAGAATCGAATCCGGATGAGAGAGGGAGGTCAGTGATGAGGTCCATGGAGAGCTGCCGGAAAGGAAGAGAAGTGGAAGAGGGGATGGGGGAGAGGGGGGGTGCGGTGGGGTGGGTGTTGACCTTGGATTGCTGGCAGAGAGCACAGCCAGCGATGAAATTTCGGACGAATATAGACAGGCCCGGCCACCAAAAGTCGCGTTCTAGGAGAGCTTTGGTTCGGAAGAAACCCATATGGCCCATGGTGGGCGACGTGTGAAAGGAGTGAAGTAGAGCAGAGCGGGAGGCGGGGGGAACATAGAGTCGGTTGCGAAAGTATAAGTGGCCGTTGTCGAAGGACCAGTCGTCGGAGGAGGAACGAGGGAAAAGAGAGGAATTGTCCTGTAAGGACTGGAGTGCACGAATGACAAGGGGATCGGAGGAGGAGGACTGGCGGATACTGTTTGCGAGGGCGAGGTCAAGGGCGGAGATGACGACCGGGTCAGGGAGAATGGAAGCGACGTTATCCAGAGAGGTATCGACATCCACGTTTCGAGATAGAGCGTCTGCAGGGGCCATGCGAGAACCCGGAGTCACCTGCCATACGATGTCGAAGTCCTGAAGAAGAAGTGACCAACGAGCTTGTCGGCGGGAGAGCTTTCGAAGATCCTTGAGGTAAGAGAGGTTTTTGTGGTCAGTGATGATGGTGACCGGATGAGGAGTGCCTTGAAGATATTGTCGCCATTCCTGAAGAGCTAGGATAACTGCAAGGAGTTCACGATTGTAAATGTCGTAGTTTCGTTCAGCAGGGGAGAACGTCTGGGAGAAGTAGGCACAGGGGTGCGAATCACCATTGCAGTCATCCTGGAGGAGAACGGCACCTGCAGCTAAGAGAGAGGCATCCGACATGATGGTGAAGGGTTTGGCGACATTGGGAAAAGTGAGGACAGGGGAGGAGGAGAAGCGGGACTTTAAGGATTCGAAAGCACGCTGTTGGAGAGGGGTCCAGAGCCAGGGTTCGTCCTTGCAGGTGAGGAGGGTGAGAGGGGCAACCAGGTTAGAAAAGCCAGGGATGAATTTGCGGTAAAAGTTAGCGAAGCCCAGGAATGAACGAATGCCTTTGACCGAAGTGGGGGACACCAGTAAATTTACAGC
>JBBPMV010000585.1:0-13797 GCA_038090495.1 Heimioporus retisporus | reverse complement strand
ACACGGCACAATCGACATAGCGAATCGGATCGTCAGATCTGCGAGCGGTTCCACCTGCGATATCCGATTGCTCGAGCAACGCGAGCGCCACTGTGACGGCCGGGTCCTCGGTTAGTGCGACATGGTGCTGGACACACAACTCTCCCGGACAGCTTTAGCTCGGGGGCATGGAGCGTGGCTTGTGTCGCGCAAAGGGCGGTCCACTTGCCATGTATGCGTGTGTATCGTCAAGGAAGGACACGTCCAGCTCAATGCCATGCGTGGCAACTACTCGTAACTTAAGATATGTATAATCAGACTGATAATCAACCTGGAGCATGGGTCACTCACTATTCGTTCGTCAATTCGGTATGCGCTTTGAGGTGCGCATCCAATTGTTCAGAGTATGCTCGCGCGAGAATCGTTTATCTCTTTGCCTCATAATCCTCTCTCCATAGGGCGAGCTCATCCTACGAATCGGGCAACAGTTTGAGTAGTTTAGTGCTATACTCGCCAGCTTGGCTTTAAGCATCGTCTTTTCATCCTCGATCTTGTCGAAGCGGGTCAGGAGTCCTGTAGACCCCATTCCGGCTGTGTTTGGAATATCCTAGGCCATAAGATGAGATGCGAAGTCGTCTGCGGTAACGGCTGGATGGGAAATGATGGGCTCCAAGACGGTGATATTGGAGACGGTGGATGAAACCAGAGGAAGTGTTTCAGGGAGCGAGTTGGGGCGGGAGAAGTTAGGCGATGGTTTGAAGCCAATGGGCGGAGGGGCGACGGACGTGTCAATGTCGTCTATTTTTTCATACACGATTACTACTTCCACGGTGGTCGCTGGAGCCAGTGTGGGAAGCTCGGACGGTTCGTGGGAGAGAGGTCTATGGGCTTCACCAACGCTGCCTCTGCTTTTCGGATCGAATCGTCCACCTCATTTGCGCCACCTTGTGTTCTACGAACGCCGTTGCCTGGAGTCGCCTCGGGCGAGCCCTGCACCAACTTGTTGACCGTCGTCTTTAGCATCGCTGCTGAAGGATTCAACTCGGTGAAGCTGTCGGGCTTCTTCTCTGTGAGCGTGTCTTGTCCTTGCACCTTGTCGTCTGTCACCTGCCTGAGCCGACGCCGCACGGTGATCTCATCCCAGTGGTGTTGTTTGCCATACTCGACGAGGACGTCTGCGAGCGGGACGCACTTCGTGAAGAGGTCGCGGTACTGTGAATTTTGGTACGAGAAGAAAGTACTAACGATGTAAAACCGGCCGGTCGCAGTGACGAATAAAAGATGAGTTTTCGGATGAGGTGCAAGGACGACGGTACAGTGGGGGTGATCGTGCTGGCGAATGCTGTGGGGGACGTCAAACAATGTCTGGATCGCATAGACGTTTGCTTACTGCCTTTCGTGAGGGCGAGTAGACGCAGCGTTTGCCCGTGGCGGCGATGGCGAAGCCCATTGGCGACCACTGAATGGCCTGGAGCCCGTTTCAGAAAATTCCGTGGGTGTCACATCAACCTCAATGATTAATGATTAATGGCCTTCCGTCAACTTCTGTATCCAAGTATCATCAGCCAAGAAGTCCTTGCAAGCGTCTTATTTCCAATGGCTAGGGAAATTCCGTGGGTGTCACATCAACCTCAATGATTAATGATCAATGACCTTCCGTCAACTTCTGTATCCAAGTACCATCAGCCAAGAAGTCCTTGCAAGCGTCTTATTTCCAATGGATGAGCCTCACTTCCGGCGATCACCGTCGTTCCATATACGGTACAAGCATGATATATCTGGTGACCGACAATTAATCAATTTTTTTGTATTTCATGGTACAAGTGGCAGTGGTTTCCGACAATCTGGTGGTTTCCAAGCATGTAGGTGTGTGATCGGCGTTTAGCACAAAACCGCCTCAAAGAAGTTGTTCATTTCAAGCTCCTTAGTACACTTCTCATAATGCACTGGGACGTTCGGTGTTTGATCGTCGCACTTCACAAATAGTCATTTGTCGATGCGCTTGGGTCCCGAATCGCCATTCGTTGCATCATGCCCCCTGACTTACCTCTCCCTGCCAGTGAATCACCGGCCAATACGTCAAGTATGGTGGAATTCTCCACCACCCACCGCGAAAGCGCGACGAACCATCCCAAGGACCGAGGATTCTGTTCCTTCCTCGCACTTCGTCATTGGTGTTATATCCTTCATGGCTTTCTTCCGATTCTTCATCTCGTTCTCCTCATCTTGCTGTGGAAACATCCGGAACGCAACCTCACTATTTCCTTCCACAACAATGTTCTAACTGTCGGACTGAGTGCTTTTCTACAAGCCTTTTATACTGTAAGTGAGACTTCATGTGGCAGGATATCCTTCTCACAATGTTTTCAGGTGTATACCCTGTTGCTGACTTTCATGACCCAGCGACTCGTCTTTGCTCGCCTTCTCTCGCGCCACCAGGCGTTAACTGCCACTCATGACATTGTCGGCGCCTGGGCTGGACTTGGAGCCGCCGTAACCACACTATGGGATCAAAGACAGACTGCGGCGGCAACAAAGGCTACATTTCTGGTCGTTCTCTACCTCACATGCATCAACGTTTTGCATGTCGTGTCTCCAACAATCATGGGATTTGAACCATACAACGCAACCTCTACCGTTTCGATTCCGTCGAATTCATCATGGCCCGACCCTTCTTTTAGCCTTGCAAACATCAGTGTGGATGTGGTGGCTCCACTGGCTTTTATGATGTCCAACTTGGTGGGATTGTCGACTGATGGTTTAATCAATAATACAGTTTATGATACTTTTGTGGCAACTGCTCAAATGATGAATGCCTCTGTGGACGCAAATACCATACAGGCAAATTGTGGACTTGTTCCAAATCTCACCTATGTTCAAGGGTCTGTTAATTCATTTGGCATTTCAGCAGAAATAAATGGACTTGGTGGGGTGTCATTTTATGTGGATATATCATCATGTAAGCATTATATTGTGATAGGACTTCTAGCCATGAACTAATCTAGGCCTGCATCTGCATTGAAAAAGATCCTAATGGTAGTGCACTGCTGTCTCCTCAGGTAAGTCAAAGCTAATGAATACTTCCAAGTCTTTCATGCCTTCTCATAATTTGTAGTTGATGCAATGTCCATCTTCCATACTTGCTAATCTGGTCTTGGGCCCATTGCAACTAGGTGGCTCAACAGGAGATGATGTTGGCTTAAATGTGAGCTGGAGTAAGTCTTCACCTTTGTGATTACATCATTTTATCATTACATATCTTCTCTTCCCTCAGATGCCAGTGAATTGATACAACTTCAAAGTGGTTCAGCAACAGTATACATGATAGCTTGTTCACTTGGGGTATCTCACAATGTGTATAGCCTGGAAGTTGACAATCACCACCTTGCATCAACCACAGATCAGACAAATGCATCTTCAGAAACATGGTCCATGTGGACCACCCCTTCAAATAACTCTGATGCTGGGCTTAATGAAATGGTACAGATTTCTTCTTGTCTTTGGAATCCAAGCAGTTGGAAATACTGAATCATGTTGGTCTCAGATGTCAACATTTGCTCTTTATGTTGTCCCTGGGAATCCTGGCATACTATCCTCCAGTGATCCTCAGTATTTTCTTCCAATCTCATACAATAAGTTAGTTCATTAATAAATGCTCAAAATAGTGCTCAAGCTCACAATGTTTAGCTATGTTTTATCATTGATTGGAATGAATAGAGATATAACCAATGCATCAAACAATCCTCTTACAGCATATCAGTTTGAGACTGTGGTTTCACAGATAGCTGTACAACTTATATGGATGGGTACATGACCTTGGGCATCAATGTCAATAATTTATTCACCATTTGTGTTTATAGCAGGCCAGCTTGGCAAGGATGCTGGAGGATTCACTCCTCCTACTAGTGTTACTAAGGTTACTGAGCAAGTGCTTAAATGGAGGCTGAATGTGAGTTTTCTACAGTATTTGAAGTTTACTCAATGATTGATTGCCATTTTATTATAGATAAACACAATACCAGTGTGTACTTTCATCCTGGAAACACCTAGTTGTACTCCTGCTGACATATCCTTTGCTGAACAGGTTGTTTTTATGTTCATCACATCATTTATCCTGTCAATCACAGTGTATTCAATGTTTCAGATCCTACTGAAAGTTGCTACCACAAGAGACTATTGCCCAGTTGAAGGTTCCACATTATTGGAGCTGCTATGGATTGGTGCTTGTATCAGTACCCTTCACAGGTACATGCAGGCAATTGTTGACCCCTCCCAGAAGCAACTGCAATCTGGGGGTATGTTTGATGTACATTTTACATCAAGAGATCAATACCAATGGGCCAAGGAAACTGTAAATGCCAGTGCTGAGGGGGTGCAAGGTTTTGAAATGATGAACACAAGTTGCATTGAGGATCAGCCTGGGACCCAAGGTGAATCTGAAGTTTTTGCATCTTATCTGAATACTAAGTACTGCCATTCATGCCTTACAACTGATCCCTTCACATCCTTCCATTCAGTGCCTCAACCTCTCTCTAACCACCAACACCAAGCTGTGATTGGCCCAAGTGCACAGAAGATCCCAAAATTGAGGCACCCTCATCATGTCTCTCAGCCTGTCAAATTATCTCTGCATAATTTGTGCTATATGTCACATGCATTCTTTATTCTTCTTCATGTCATACTCCTGTTCATGCTTACATGCCATCCTGAACATCATGTCATTGTTCAATCAGTAACAGAGACAGCTACCACAATATTAACAGGATCATTACAGCTCTTTTATGTAGTAAGTTTATTTATGCTTGAAATTGAATTTTTAGGCAACCTTCTGATCATGGAAAGCTATATACACTTCTATTGGTCTCACTCATGCAGCGTTCAGCACTCTCTCGGGCAATTACAAAAAATCAAACACTGACGAACATCCACGACCTCTCACAAGCATGGACAGGCCTCGGCTCCGCGCTAGTCGGGATTTGGCAACAGACCAAGACTCTCGCATCGCTCCGCATGGTCCTCATGATCACAATTTACTATATTTGTATATCCACTCTCCACATCATCTCAACGACCGTGATCCAGTTTGCAGCCTTTTCGAACATCACAAATAGCACTGCAGCGTCATTGTTGGCTTGGTCACCTGGCTTCCCCAACGCCACGTATGACTGGGCTAGGCTCTCTCCAATGGCCCCCATTGACCGATTTCCACGGAGTCTTTCTATGGACGGGTTGCTTAACAGCACGCTTTATGACATTCCACAGGTCGACATAACATCACTAAATGCAGTGGTCAACACGACTACCGTTCATTCCAAGTGCGGTTTAGCTTCTAACCTCTCCCTTGGTTCAGAACCTCTTTTATATTTGAATGCTACTATACCCGATCTTGGTCCCATTAATATAACCATCCCAGAAGTCTGTTAGTTATTTGAGATTTCGGATGTGAAAATGGCTACTAACATTGGAGTCGTCACACAGGGAAAGACACAATCATGGCTTTGGACTGTACTTGGGTCAATATCGGAGAATATGGCATAGAGGTTGCTAAATTTCTCGTTATGAATATTGTGACTATGGTTAACCCTCTGACCAGATTTGGGACGATCCATGCAATGGTTTCTTATTATACTGGGTGACTACCGGTCTCAACATTGATGACTCGGTCAGTGGCAGCGTAAGTGTCAAAACAAACTGGACATTCACGCCACCAGGTAGTTGTTATATCATTTCGAATTTATCCTGAATCAGTGCCTGATAGCAGTCTAGGACGGAATAAGACCGTGACGTCGCAAACGACGGGACATCTTGTGATATGCTCGCTGAACGTGGTAACAACATTGGATATGTTGGACATCCAAAACAATTCACTTCTTAGTGCCAATCAGTTGACATCAGTCGACCCCTCGCAACTATGGTCACTATGGTCACCTGGTGATATGTCTGCATTTACCAGTCAGGTATGGTCTATCGTGCTCCTCAATTTTCTGATGGGCAGAATTTTAAGCGGATGGCAAGATATCATTGGCCTTGGTCAATACCATTCATTTAACAACTCCAGATGGGTACAATGAATATCAAGTGAACACTGTCATGGATCAGTATGTTTCTGTTGCTAGTATTTATTACCTTTCCTGCTCATGATTCAAGATACATAATGTCGTCGCTCGGCATAAACGCGACTGCAAACAACGCATCGTCTTTCACCGAGTCTAGTGCAAATCCTTCCGTGACACTCAGTCCGTCCCAGTTCGAAGAGGTGATTTCACAGGTTGCCGCGCAATATGTTTGGGTTGGTGAGCGTCGTACGCATACAGCTTTCTCTCGTGATTCTTACTTTCATGTTTCAGCCAGTCATACAGGCAGTCAGTTTGGACCTGCGTTCGGATCCGGAGAGAGTACTGTCACGAATAGCATCCTCCTATGGAGACTCAACGTACGTCAACGATCGTTCCCGCAACGTGGCGCTGACCCGCAATCGTAACGCCAGATAAATACGATTCCTGTAAGTCTCGTCCAATGCACGGGTACTATGGTACTAACGGACAGAAAGGCCGTGATCGCGTCCATGATATCTGTCATTCTTCTTCTCCTTGCCATTTACATGATCGGCGTCACGCCGTCGCCGCCTTGTGCGATTTCCGAGTTGGGCGTGTTGGAAGCCCTGTGGTTGGAAGCTCATTCGGAAGTGATCCACGAGCGGATGCTGGAGATTGAGGATCCAACGCTGAACAACTTGCGGGCTGCAGGGCTGTTTGAAATCTGCATTGCAGATGTGGTGCAGGAGGCGCTACGAAGGGAGGATGGTGAGATTGAGATTGTAGAGAATCAATATTGAAGGGGCCCCTGACGGGTTGAGCCAAGGTCTGCTAGAGTATAAAGTGAGGGGGTGCTGTGCTGTGTACATATTTATGGTTGGGGCGGGGCTTCTGTCCGTCTTCATCTTGCAGAATCGACAGTATTTGATGACATGCTTCGTATTCTGTCACACTTCCCGAAACGAGAAAGAGTCCGGGTGATAATAATTCTGAATGACTTACAAACGCTCTGAACGACGTCATTGATGGGCTTCGGAGAGGGCACGGTGCCGCTCAAGTTGCGTTTTGATCAAAAAACGGTGTCTATTTTGAGAACGCGACGTACCTGTTCGGGAGTCATTTCTGACACTAGTTTGACTATTTGATGGAGCCGGTATCTTTGCGTCAGAGTGGACTACGGCATGGTTATGTGTCGTAGATCGGTAAGTATACAGGGACACGCACGCGGTATAGATTTGCGATTGGGACGGTCGCACGAGAGGGTGTGGAAACGGCAATACATGCTGCCAAGATATGACGAACTTGCGTAGGTGGTAGTCAAGCATGCCCGGAACCCTGTCCTGTTCTTGATCCGGAAACCAGGCAAGTTACGTATCTCTTGGTGGTTGCTTTTTCTACTATGGACACTTGCAGGACCCCAGTAACCGAAAAAAGAGATAACTCAAGCACTCACAACTACCGCTACTGCCAGAGGGCGTGAAGGGCGTCCCATGCCATGTACGTGCGAGTTTTCATTGAGGTACGAGGTATTGCGGGGCGTTGCGCAGAGTTTTTTGACAAGGTTAATGTTGTTCATTGGCGTTAGCAGGAGTTTGCTGCCGTGATCTCGATCCTAACGCCATGAGTCGATGCAATGATTGCTTCTCATGGCCTAACCAGACGTGGAGAGTCAGTGCCATGATCAGTGCCATGAACAAACTCTGCTCGTTCGTTGATCCGGCTTGCGCCTGAGCCTAGCACCGTGTTCTTCGCGGTATGTATGTCTGTGCATCATCTGATATACGCTTCTCGCTGTAGTATCAAGTCATTCTGCCACTGATTTCCAGAAACTTGGCATTGTTCACACAGTCGCTCGGATCCAAGCGTGTACTCTGCACCGAGGTACGCGGAGGTCGTGGCAGGAAGCTTGGATGCATAAACCGACCAGGTGGATGGGGAGTGAGGGGCCCAAAGAATAGGAATGTCGGACAAAGTGGAAACGATGGAAACAAGAAGAACGGAGTCGATGGACCCATGGGTTTACAATGTGCATCCGCGACTCGGCAACCGGTATCCGAGCGTTGACCTCAACTCGCAAAGGCTTCGCCCTATTTTGGCGCGCATCATGGCGGTCTGAACATCCAGCGAAGGCCTGTATGCGTCTTGGTGTTCTTGCTCTGATACTGCACAAAAGTTGCATGTCGACGACGACCTTCTGCACTCGAGCCACGTCCCGCTCAATCGGCACCTGCGCCGCATCGACATCTTCATTCCCCGGAACCATTAAAACGGTTTCCCAGTCCCTCTTGCATCCGTCGGCAAACGGGATGCTACGTCGCAAGTCAGAAATATAAAGTCGCAAGGCACCAGACTTACGGTTGGCGAATCCGAAGTGCGTAGTAAAGACGGTCTTAGTCTCACCTACGTCCCTGGCAATCTCCGCCCTCCACGTAAATGATGGTCCAAAGTTCTCCGCTCCTTATACTTGCTCCGCCTATTTCCATCCTAGCTTCGGTGCACCTCTTCGTACATGCACCATAGCTCACCCACATCTGGTGGCGGTGAGGCATTTCGCAGGACGCTCGTTCCCGAGATCAGGTGAGTGCTGTACCCACAACACATCGAGTTTGTGCTGCGTGCCTAAGGTGCGAGTGTTGGGCCGCAGATTGAATTTGTATGACACCTCTCCGGGCTCGTCAAACAGCTCAAAGGAACACAGAACAACCAGGAACTTGTTCACAGTACTCGGACGCGCTCATGTCATGTAAAAGTGTGCGCTGTATGGTGACCCAGAGGCACCTTTGCTGGCGTAAATAACTGCATATGCGGGGTAGAATCATGTCATCTACAACATCGCAACAGTGTATTGATCACCATGTTAGATTTCTATACGGCGAGCAAGGATGCATGCGTCGGTCGCGCCTGTATCACCCAAAGGCATGGTAATCAATGTGCACCAACACTCATAAATTAAGAACCTCACCTCCAAAGCCTGCTGCGCCTTCAACCATCTCCGTGCGGCCCCCAGCCGACGAAGCGGCAGCTCCTTAACCGGGCCCGTCAGTTGATTCGACTCCCCCGCCGCATTATCCAGGTCCTTTGTGTTCATGCAGTACTCCACACGTCCGAGTCAGCACGAGCCCATGCCATCGAAACTGCAACGACGCCAAGAAATGTGACGCCAGCTACGTCAATACGCCCGTGTCCTGCTCCAGTATGAACACAACGCTCGATGCGCGCAGCGCAACCGAGGTCGTATACTACATCGTCGGATCCGCGAGCAGCTCCACCTCCACGCCCGGGTACCCGGATCCTCGAGCGACGCGCCACGACTAGATCCTCCTTGGACACTGGGGCGTAGCGCAGGAGGCGCAGCTCCCCAGTCGAAGACCTCAAGCGCGGCTTGCATCGCGCGAAGGACGGTTACATGGCATGTATGCGTCTGTTTTCGTCGAGGCAAGATGCGTTGTCGAAGGTTAGACCTTCGAGGTGTCTCAGGTCCGTGGCAAATTCGTCGAACGACGCCAAAGCTCGATGTCCTGCGCAGCGACGACCGCTTCTCGTAAGTTAGGATATGTATGATCAGAACCATGATGAGCCTGGGGTGTACGTTACTTACCGTTCGTTCATCAATTTGGTTTGCGCCTCGTTCAGTATCCAGGCGTTGCCGGCACGGTTATACGAACTCCATCTTTTCCTCTGTGATTTCTGTAATACGACTTGCCCTGTGACTCGAGCCCCAGTTCGAGTAGCTTGGTGCTATACTCCTCCATCCGCTCGTCTAGCTTGGCTTCGAGTGCCACCTTTTCGTCCTCCTTGATCTTGTCGGAGAGGGTCGCGGGCTCGGTGAGACCGGTTCTAGCCATGTGCGAGGCCATCAATCGTGCCGGCTAAACGGAAAATAACGGGCTCCGAGATGGCGATGTCGGAGACGGTGGGTGCAGTCAGAGGGAGAGTTTCAGGGACTAGTTACGGTACAGGTTTGGGGAGAGAGAAGCCAGGGGGTGGTTCAAAGCCACTGGACAGTGGGGCGGTGTACACGTCGACGTCATCTGGTGGTTCTTACAAGATCACGACCTTCACGGTGGTCGCTGGGGGAAGCGGGGAGCGCTTGGACAGTTCGTAGAGGGGGTTTATGGGCCTGGCCAACCTGCTTCCACTGTTCAGATCGGATCGTCCGCCTCGTCTGCGCCGCCTCGCGTTTCGCGAGCGCCACGGCCTTGGCGGTCACCTCGGGGAAACCCTGCTCTGGCGACTTGTCGACCGTCGTCTTAAGGGGCTCGCTGACCTACTGAAGTGTGGCGTTGTCCTACTGGTGCTGTTTGCCATACTCGACGAGATCTGCGAGCAGGACGTGTTTCGCGAAGAGGTCACGGTACTGTGGGTTTGGGTACGAGACGAAGGTACTGCCGATGTAAAACGTGCCAGTTGCGGTGATGAAGTAAAACACGAGTTTTCGGACGACATGGGAGGACGACGGCGCGGTGGGGGTAGTCGTGCTAGCGAGACGCTGCTGGGACGTCAGGCAATGTCTAGGCTGGAAATGCGTGTGCTCACTGCCATCCTTGGAAATGCACGAACGCAGTTTGCCCATAATGGCAACGCCGCAGTACATTGTTGCAAGCTTGGCGTCCACCACCTGCTCGGACCGGTGCCGCACAATGTCGTACGCCGCCTTGACGGTGTCGATTATTGTGACGAGGAAGTCCCCGAGTGGGGCACGTTTCGCGGTACTGTGTTTGATACGACTCTGAGGCAAAGGTGTTACCGATTATTAAAATGCCGGCGGTGGTGATGAAGTAAAACAAGGGTTTTCGGAGAACGCGCGAAGACTAGCAGAACGCTGTGGGGTACGTCAAGTAGGGTCTGGGGTATATATTCATGTAGTCACCGGCGACCGCCGTGCTTGAGGATGAACGCACAGAGCGTTGCGTTGCAGTGAGGTCGGAGGTGTCGGAATTCGGGTGGATCGACGCCACATCAAAATGTTATTTCGCTTCCACCCTCAGCACCCCTGAACCCCTTGCACAGATGCCATGCACTGGTTTAGTGGCATAGCAACGCCCTACAAATCAGTCCGTTCCTTGATATTGGCGTGCGTGAGCTCCGAATCCCCTACCCATTGCACCATGCCTCCTGGTTTACTTCCCTCTGAACCATTCATCAATACATCAAGTGCGGTAGAATTCTCCACTGTCCACAGGGTGGACCATCCTGAAGAGCAAGGATCGCGCGCCTCCATCTTCGCACTTCGCTACTGGTGTTATATCCTCCATGGATTTTTTCTGATCCTTCACTTCGTTCTCCTCACCATGCTATGGAAACATCCGGAACACCACCTTACCATTTCCTTTGATAATGATGTCCTCACTAAAGGACTGAGCTCTTTTCTAGAAGCATTCTATACCGTAGGCGAGGCTTGAAGCCACAACAATACTTCTCACCATATTTTCAGATTTATATGGTGCTGTTGACTTTCGTGACCCAACGACTTGCTGTCGCTGGCCTTCTTTCGCGCCGCCAGAAGCTAACTGCTACTCATGATGTTTCCGGTGCCTGGACCGGACTTGGTGCTGCTATAACCACCTTATGGCGTCAAAGACAAACTGCGGCAGCAACAAAGGCCGTATTTCTGGTCTGTATCTATCTCACATGCATCACTGTTCTGCATGTCTTGTCACCAACAGTCATGGTACTTGAACCATTCATTGCAACATCTACCATTTCTGTTCCATCAAATTCATTATGGCCAAATGATCCTTCTGACTTAGGGGAGGTTGATGTTTATGTGATAGCTCCACTGGTCTCTGCAATGTCCAGTTTGGTGGGATTGTCAACACATGGGTTATCCAATAACACAGTTTATGACACTTTTTTGGAGACACCTCAAACAGCAAATGCATCTGTGAATGCAAGTACCATACAGGCAGATTGTGGACTTGTTCCAAACCTGGAACTTGGTGTAGAATCTCAAAATGCTTTCAACATCACTGCAGAAATAAATGGAGTTGGCTGGGTATCCTTTCTCATGCCTGTGCCAGGATGTGAGAGCATTTCATTGTCAAAGGAGTTTTGATCATGAGCTAATTTGGATCTGCCTCAAAAAGCTTCTGATATTGACATAGTATTGGATAGCGAGGCAAGTCCAGCTGATGGACACTTTTCTTTTACTGGCTTATGGCATTTAGTGCTTAACTTGTGTATCTTCTCCATTAGTTGGGCTGGTCTTTGATCCACTGGACATAGACAGCTCAATAGAAGGTGATGTTGGTCTGACCATTAGCTGGAGTAAGTCTTACATACATATCCTCAGTTTCATTGACTATATAATTTTATTTAGGCACCAGTAGCTCAGGACAACCTCAAAATGCCTCAATAATTGTGCACATGATTGCTTGTTCACTTGAGGTGTCTCATAATATCTATAACCTGGAAGTTAGCAACCATTCCTTGGCATCAACAATAGGCCAAATAGACACACCCTTAAAGCCTTGGTCAGTATGGAATGCTAGCACACTCTCAAATAACTCTACAAATCAGGTTGATGCAATGGTATAGGTTTTCACTTTGTTTTCTTTTTTTTAATTCCAGATAGCTGACAATGTCTTGATCAACCTCTCAGATGACACTTGGCCTACAATCTTACTATAATGGTGGAATCTTGTGAGTTTTGATCGCAACCATGAAAATGATCTTTACAGTTTTCAGTTATTCATTCTCATCCTTTGGCATGAGTTCAAACACTATCAATACATCAAATAATCCTCTCACATCATATCAATATGAGACTGCTCTTTCACAGATAGCTGCACAGATGATATGGACAGGTATGTGGCCATGAACCTTCAATTACAATGGTTGATCAGGATTTACTCTCACAGCTAGCCAACTTGGTGAAAGTGCTGGAGGATTTGCTCCTTCTGCCAGTGCTACAAAGGTGACTGAGCAGGTGCTCAAATGGAGGTTGAATGTGAGTTCTCCAAGGCCATTGCAGCATATGAATTACAGCCTTACCATATTACAGATAAATACAGCTTCAGTACATATTTTTATCCTGGAAATTGCTAGCACTCCTGCTTATAAACACTTTACCAAACAGGTGATATTTATGTTTACTGCATCATTTATCCTGTCCATCACAGGGTACTTGATACTTCATGACAAATGGGAGGTTACTGCTACAAGAGGCCACTGTCCTGTTGAAAGTACCACTTTGTTGGAGCTGTTATGGGTTGGAGCCCACACCAGTACTTTTCACAAGTGGATGCAGGCATTTGATAACCCCTCTTGGGAGTATCTGAGATATAGGGGTATGTTTGATGCACATTTTCCATCAGAGGATCAATGGGTTGAGGGGGATAAGAACACTGATGTTGAGGAGACACCTTTCTTGAATCCACAGATAAGTAGTTTATGGATTGGAGGTAGGCCCAAACCACAAGGTAATACCCACTTCTCTACTTGTTGTGTGAATGCTAAATATTGCTGTTGTTGTCTTAAATACAACTGGGCCTTCCATTTCAGTGCCTCAATTTTCACCTGAGCACCTACTTGGACCCCACAGTGGCTACACTGTGACTGGCAGCCCAAGGACACAGAAGGTTTTGACACCAAGGCATTCCCATTTCACTCAAAATATCAAATTATCTCAACACAATTTGTGCTATATATTGCATATGTTGAGATTGTAGCATGATCACATGATACAAGATCACCTGACTTCATAGAATGTCAGAGAATGTTCCGGAATCCTCTATAGGATCAAGTCGGAAGACTTAGGAACAAACCGGAATCCATAGGATCA